>JADDOH010001054.1:0-24652 GCA_016648135.1 Agrypnia vestita | reverse complement strand
CCGTCCTCATACTTTGCATACTCAAGTCCACCCAGCTCCCAGTCTGTTATATGAATCTTGCTAGAGCAGGCCGAACACACTTGTAATTTGATAGTGGGCCGAGTTTGAAATAAATAATGTATTGTTTTTTATGGAGTATTTTGTTAGTGGTCTCATTAAAAATAAAATAAAAATAATAAATGAAACATTAAATGATATTTGAGAATACTGAAACACGTTACATCTATTTATGACACCTTTTTAAAACTAAACAAAAACGCACTTCAGAACTGATAGGAATTACCGCTGTAGGAATCGAACTTGGTGAGTTCTCAAATTCTAATAAGACTTGTCGTTCAATTTTCGAAAGCTTTGATTTACTTACAAATTGAAAAGAAAAAACTTTCACTTTCGGCAACAATTGTTTGTATTTCGAATAAAGTAAATTTTTACTCCCTTTCTTTTAACTCGTAGCTTCTGCGGTTTGTTGTCTGCCGGAAAAACTTTGGATCGATTTTTAACCCTTTTCCCGTAATCCAATCGAGTTGAAACTTTGCAGGTAGACTCGTGGCGACGATAAAAATGATCTAATCTAGATTTTCGTTTAAAAAATTTAATAATTATAGTATAATTTTGAATTTTTTGAAATTTTAATGTTTTTTTTCATACAACTGAGTAATGACTCCGACGAGTGCAGTAGGCACGACAGCTGATTCAGTGAGAAAGGGAGTGTAATAAAAACCTGGTTTTTGTGGTTTAGTTTTTACTCCCTTTATATTAAATCGTGGCGTCCGCTTGCTTGCCGGCTTGCCATCAACAAAAACTTTGGATCGATTTTTGACCCTTTTCCCGTGATCCAATCGAGCTGAAACTTGGCAAGCAGACTCTTGGTGACGATCAAGAAGATCTATCAAATTTTCGTTAAAAAATGAATAATTATAGTATAATTTCGGATTCTTAGAAATTTTATTGTTTTTTTTAAATTGGAATCATTAGAAAAGTTTGATTAGCAACGCCGCGGCGGACCGATAACGTCGCGGAATATTTTCTAAATTTGGGTACATCACTACGAATTTCGAAAATTTACAAAACAATTGGTTCACAGATGACATCAAAATTGGGTTTTTTGGGAAAAAATCAAATAATAATTTATTTCTTTTAGATTTCTGCTTAGTTTTGAAGAATTCTACATTATTCAAATCTGATTCTGACTAAATCATTTGACGCTGGAAATTCATAAGGTACGATATTGATGATAATTGAATCTATCAAAATCTTGACATCTCAAAACATCTAACATTTTAGAAATACATATATTAAATTTCTGTAAGTTTAGTGTTATGTTATATGTTTTAATTCTTCTTTAATTATTGTTATATTTTACAAAGAAAGGGAGTGTAGTAAAAACTTGATTTTTATGGGTTTTGGATTTGTATTTGAAAATGCCGCTAAAATTGCAGAATAACGGAATCAAACCTCATCGACCTAAGGTTGATTGTTTATATCTCGTTATTGTTTTTGTAACAGTACTGACAATAATTCAACTTGGCAGTGAGTCAGTTCATTTCTAAATATTGGTCGATGTTGTATTTGTATTCATTTTCAATGTCACATTGGTTAACGGGCACTCGAGGAGAGCCGGGCTAAAAGAGACATAAGTCCATGCAAATACTATCATATATTATTAATTATACCGTTTATATTGTTAATTTGCAATCAACTAAATGTTGCTACTAGTTGTCAAAAATAGTTTTTCGAAATAGCATTTTTTGTAAATAATTACGCGCCCAGCTTGTGAAGGGTTTAGGATCGCGCTATGTCATGAAGTATCTTACCTTGATGTACAAAATGTTCTTTGCGAAATTAAAATAACAGTTTTCATTAGAATCACCTCAGCACGCAGAATATTTGATTTTTAAAAAATACGATTATCGGATACTTTTCTCCATTACCGCGAACTTACAATATTCTTAATTTGCAAAGCAATTTAGACATATTTTCAGACTGCAAATCAAAATTCAAAAATAACATTTTATTGCAATGACAATATGATATATGATCATTGGTGCAACAGATAAAACAACTTCCTTTGTAATATAATAATTTGGGATATTCCGACTATCCGGCCAATTTCGTAGTCTAGTCGGCGACTAGTCGGCAAAGAGCGCCGACTATCCGGCTTCTTACTTTGTATGTATTTCTCAAATAATGAATATAGGAGGAATTACATAAAATAAAAACCTTGAGACCTAGAATCAGTCTTACACATTTTGAACTGTAAAGCAACTTTTCCTTTGGTAATCAACTAATTAGTCTCTAAAATTACTTATATGTAAAGAAAAAATATCTATGACATTAAATTTATCAAACAAAATTAGTATCTTAATTAACAAACAAAATAAGATAATATATTCTTATCTTCAATAAACATTTATAAATATTTCTTTTTATTTAAATAAAAGAGTAGGAATTTTTATTTATTAATAGACTAAGTAATATTAAACCAAGATGTACATGTACATGATGTACTGAAAAAAAAACATTTATAAAAATTCTGAACATTAACATTGCTTAGCAAAAACAATCACTCTAACGTACTTATATGAATCATTGTCCAATTGGTCAAAAAAATTCCATACACGAGACTTTATTTTTGACACCATAGTATACAATAACAGTATTGTCTTTATTTTTTTACACAAAAACACCGCTCTGACCCATGCAAAAGCAAAAATCAAGAAACAATACGAAGTAAACAAAACACATTCCGACACGCTCGCAGACGGCGGTTGCGACTTGCGCGCTAATCAGCTGTAAACGAAGCGTCACGGAAATTTCCGAATACCCCCGAAACCGTGATCGGCTTGGCCGACTAGTCGGCCTCTATACGACCGACTAATCGGCTAGTCGGTCAAAGCCGTAATCGGCACATCTCTAATAATTATGTAACATAATGTAATATTATTTAGGCGACATAATGTTATACCATCATGCACAAAATATATGGGCATGTCATGCCTGTGTTTGTGCTAAACTAAATTAAATAACTTTAGAAAATTTAAGTTTAGAAAATAGTTGATCTGATGTGATTGCCACATGTAATACTGTTATGTATCGGTATACAATAGTTTCCCCACAGGGGTTAGACAAAGAGGATAGAATAGAATAGCCCCTTTTCTTTTCACCACTCTTGTCTTATCTACTTTCATATATCTTCGAATGCACGATTTTCGATTGTTGAAATTTTTAATAGGGATGCCCTTCAATTCTCGCTATTCTTAGGCGAACAACATCGTTATTATATAGATACATAGAATACAAAAGAGACGTGACTAACTTATTCATGTATGCGTAAAGATTCTAAGAGACATGTCAATGTACCAAGATATGTCAAAGGTAACGTTAGTTAAGTTTACAATATTATATAATAGCGGTCAAGATAACGCAAGCCAATGAAAATTATCCCGGTTTATCTGATCTCCACGCCATGTCCTACTCTCTGTTCTTTCTGTTCCTGTAACCTTCAATACTCGTATCTTATATATTTTTTTCTTCCTCTCCCCGGTGGTACGTTTCACACGACCGAACCATCTCAGCGACGCTTCCTTTATTCTATCGACTGCGTTGTGATCAGCTTTACATTCGCTACTAATTTGTCCATTTTTCACTTTATTGTACCTAGATTTCATAAACTGCATTTCCATCGCTTTCAGTCTACTTTCGTTCTTTTTTTGCCAATTCCAGGCTTTACTTCTATACACGAGTGTCGGCACCATACTTCTGTTGTCTACAGTTAGTCTTGCTTCGTGTCGCAGATTTTTATTGGCGATATTTGCAATATACATATACTCGTACTTATATATCAATGCAGCCTGTAAATATTATACTGATTTATATTTTATTCAGAAAAGCGAGAGTAAAACTTAAAAACAAAAAATATATGCCAATATCATATTCACGTTATACAGGGTGTACCAGAGCTAGCGACAGAAACTTTGCCGGTAGATTCCTGACTATGTTATGAGTGTAACAGAGCTAGTTCACATAATTTATAAGTGGATTCTTGCCTTGATTATGAGTCAAAAATGTTCAAGCAACCATGACCTAAAATCAATAGTTATGGAGATATGCAATATCAAAGTTTGCATTTTTTTCGAATATTTCTGACTTATTTTTTTTGCAAAATTTGAACTACCATTACAGTAACTTATATCGATTATGAAAAATTCATTCAAAACAACTTAAATAAAATGATAAAAAAACTTATAAAAATAAACTTTTTTCAATTTTCGCAAGGTTTTTATCATTTTATTCGACTTGTATTAAGTATTAATTGTATTAAAGCGAATGAATTTTTCATAATCGATATAAGTTACTGTAATGATTGTTCAACTTTTTGAAAAAAATAAGTCAGAAATATTTAAAAAAAAATGTAATCTTTGATATTGCATATCTCCATAACTATTGATATTAGGTCACGGTTGCTTGAACATTTTAGACTCATAACATAGGCAGGAATCTACCGGCAAAGTTTCTGCTGCTAGCTCTGGTGCATCCTGTATATGCAAATTCGTTTTCGCGTACAGTCGAGAACACATTAATTATTTTTTTCCATTGCGCGTTACTAAGGTGGCCGGTTGTATCAACTTGGTTTATAGTAATCGTTCTTTTAGAGTTTAGAGCGTAGATAGTTACTTTTTCCAACAATCAAACAATCCGTTTTCGTAAAAATCTATGCTTTCAACTTAACTATTACTACTATAAACCAACTTGATGCAATCGGTTCTAAGGTTTTTGACCTTTTTGTAATTTTCACTAAACTTAATAAACGAGTTATATCTTCAATATATTTTTGGGATGTAGGGACTGCTCCTCTCGAAACTGTGGTATTGAGAAATAAGTCAACGTGTGTGCAGTAAAAAGTTTAGTTTAGTGAGAATTAAAATCGTGTTGTACTACAAAGTAACGTCCATGACAATTACTAATATTCTTTCGACCTTTTCAGATGCACATTTTTTAAGGTATTTATTCAAATAAAAATGAAACGTTATATCAATGTACATAACTTTATCATGCCATTTAAAATTAGCATCGTTAAATTTTATTAATTAAAATTCAATTTCTCTACATTTTGTATTTTGCCTTCCGGAGCATATTCTATAGCAGCGATGGCGAACGTTTTTACGTGCCAAAAATTCTCAAATATTATTTATCGACTTTTTTTACTTATATTAGGTCCTTACATATGAAATTGGCGTTTTGCCATACTGGCAAATTTGATCTCAAATATCTTCTCTTTGGTTAAGAATTCCAAATCCAAATTTATACAGCTATTTACTCATGTATTTGTGTTTTGAAAATTATAATTCATTTGTTTTTTCCTCATTTTTTTTTTCTTTGCGTCACTCAGTTTACAAAATGAAAAACTTGAAATACCGCGTTATTTACGAGGACGAGTTCCACCGTGGCACCAGTGCTGCAGAAAAGGCTCGAAGGATTAATGATGTGTATGGCGACGGTGCCGCAAAAGAAAACACAGTGCGTTTTTGGTTCCAACGTTTTCGTTCTGGAAATTTCGACCTGCAGAACAAGCCCCGTGGACGGCCGGAGACCAAAGTTGATAATGAAGAATTGAAGGCTATTGTGGAAGCGGATCCATCGCAAACCACATCCGAGTTAGCTGCAGGCTGCGGTGTTAGTGATAAAACTGTTTTAATCCACTTGAAGCAAATTGGTAAGGTGAAAAAGCTTGAAAGGTGGGTACCTCACGAATTGAGTGAAGCAAATCAACAAACGCGCGTTGACTGCTGCGTTGCATTACTCAACCGGCACAATAATGAAGGGATTTTAAATCGAATAATTTACCTGTGATGAAAAGTGGATCCTGTACGATAATCGGAAGCGCTCATCGCAATGGCTGAACCCTGCCGAACCAGCCAAACCATGCCCCAAGCGAAAATTGACTCCAAAAAAGTTACTTGTGAGCGTTTGGTGGACTAGTGCTGGTGTCGTTCACTACAGTTTTCTTAAATCTGGCCAGACGATTACGGCAGATGTCTTTTGTCAGCAACTGCAAACCATGATGGAAAAGCTAGCTGCTAAACAACCGAGGCTGGTTAATCGCTCTAGGCCACTGCTGCTTCATGATAACGCTAGACCACACACTGCACAACCAAATTAGAGGAGCTTCAATTGGAATGTCTAAGACATCCACCGTACTCTCCGGACCTTGCCCCAACAGATTACAATTTTTTTCGAAATTTGGATAACTTCTTGCAAAGGAAAAAATTCAACTCCGATGGGGCAGTCCAAACCGCCGTCAAAGATTTTATTGATTCCCGTCCGAATGGTTTTTTTAGTAAAGGGATCGATGAACTACCTATGAGATGGCAAAAGTGCATAGCTAGCAATGGTACATACTTTGATTAAATAAATATATTATAATAAAAAAAATCGGCTTTATGTTCCTCCCATACTAAACGCCAATTTTATATGTAAGGACCTAATACAAGTATCAGCAATTACGCTACAATTTTTTTTTTCTAAAAACTTTGACGTGCGGACCGTGTCATCCTTTAACACGATCCGATGAGATGAAATGGGTTCATTCACCTTTCTGTATTTGTTTGATCCTTCTTCATTCACCCCTCCGAACAGTTTTTAATTGGAAAAAAGAGTTAGAATTTTATTAAAATCTTAAAAGTTCAGAAAAATCTCAAACAAGAATAACTATACCAGTTATTTTTTTAATGAGATTTTGCTGTTATATATTTGATACTATATTCCCTATATCTGGTTCAAATGTCGTAAATTTTAGTGGTTTAGTATAGTTTTATGCACGCCTAAGTGAATTCATCAGTCAATCTATTTCTTGAAATATATTTTATACAATTCAATTCGGAAAATAGTCACTCATGAGCATGTGTAAAATATAATACATTTGTGTACGAAAAAATAAATGTTAAATGAAGAGCCCGGATATCCTATCGAAAAAAGGTAATCTGTAAATCTTTCACATGCCAGCTAAATTGTACGTGCCATCTAAGGCACCTAAGGTCCTAGGTTTGACACCACTTTTCTATAGGATAGTTTACAATTGACCGTATTCTGAAGCATCAAACATATTGCTATGTTTGTATCTTGATAGTTATTGTACATTATAATGCCGCCAATTTTGACGTTTTAAGTTTGACAGGTTTGAAATTAATGAATTCAATCAATTAAAAGGCTCATTATTTACGTTTGTTTACGTTTTAGAGCTTTGATTGAATTCATTAATTTCAAACCATTTTTCTTATTTTTACATGTATTTTTTCGGCGATATAAGACCGCATGTTGATGATGACTATCAAAGGGAAGGTAATTTTTTTTAGTTACGTCTGATGGTGTGTTTTAGCGATTGCAGCTCTACGAGCATTTGATTGTACTTTTTATGCAGCGGTTTGTTTGGTTTGTTCACTCATTGACCTCAACCATCCTTAATGATAAATTACGAACGTAATCAATGACTGTGCTGTTATTTTAGAAGTAGTGTTAAAATTTGTTATAGCTATTTTAAATTTACGGATAAATATATTGTCGTACATTTGAAATTAATTAAAGTTTATATTAATTAATTAAAATCACTGGGCACGATTTAAATTAGAGCACTATTCTGTATTCGCACTGAATCTCGCATTAGTCAATCGAGAATCTTCCACTTGTATCTAGAAATTCTGATACACGTCGTTTGTATCGCTTTGATCACTATCGAACACTTCTCACGCCTTGGTAGGTAGGTACTATATCTGTAAGGGCCGGTTGTTTTAAGTTCTCCACCAATCAGACGATCCGTTTTCGTAAAAATCTATGCTTTAATCGACCGCTTAGTTAAGTAGGCTGTTCAATATCCGCACCGAAATCGCCTGTCGCTTCTTGTCTCTGGTTTGGCTCTTTTCATGGTCTAGTCTCACTTGTAAAAAACAAGCGATTTGCGCAGCGGTTCTGTTGCCCCTTAAATAGAGAATGCCATTTCGAGAAGTTTCGAGTATGATCGAGAAGTTTCTGATTTATCCCCAAGTGTTCCAGACACCACCAGTAATTTCTAATTTACTGTAAAATCCTCGATTACGTTGTTTCGTCTACAATCCGTGATAATATTTTAAAGTGTGTAACAATTTTCAATTCATACATTTTACCGATTTCGCCGACGTCGATTGGTCAGATTATTAAATTCCGTCTTTACTTCTTCATCTTTTCTTTTTCCCATTTACTTGGGGTTGGTTTTCTTCATACATAGGGTGTAACAGAGCTAGTCCACAATACTTTACAGGTGGTTTCTTGCCTTGATTACGAGTCGAAAATGTTCAAACAACCTTGATCTGATAACAATAGTTATGGAGTTGTGCAATATCAAAGTTTACATTTTTTTCAATATTTCTGATTTATTTTTTACAAAACATCGAAGTACCTATCATTACAGTACCTTATATCGATTACGAAAAATTCAGTCGCTTCAATAAAAGTTCAATAAAATTATATAAACCCCGAAAAAATTGGAATTGGAAGATGTAATTATTCTCACTTAATGGATGATAAGTATGTTCCAATTGTCATGAATTCACATTTATGTATGTTTCAATTGCCATGAGGATTACAGCGGGGCGGTGAGTACCTACGGCCACTTTCGCATTGAAAAAATGCCGACGATGGGTGGCGAAAGTGTAGGGCCGATATGGGAGCTATTGCTCACAGAAAGACCATGGGATTCCTCTTCTCTGTTCTACGGAATCAGGTTGTTGTCAAGAAAATGGATGCTGTGTAGGAGTAACTTTTTATAAGATGATAGGGCATCTGCAAGAATATCAGCATCAATTTTATTAGGGTCAGCGCAATACATATTATATGTACCATACATTAGTGTGATGGGAGAAAAATAACCAACATTATTAGGATGCTGATTTAGTCTAAAGAACTCCAGGTTTCTTACATGGGGTTCAACATTCAAATTTATGTCAGACAATAATAATAATAATAATAGTTTTTATTCAAATCTCTTTTTAAAATTGTATTATACTTCGACTGCCTAACTAGGGATTATCTGTTTGAAGGCAGTCGACTATTTTAATAACAAAAAGAGAAAAATATAATTTAGTATACATTACAATAAAAAAATTTAAAAGAATAAATATATAATAAATTTTAATTTGATAAAATAATTAGGAACAGAAATACAGAATTATCGGTAAAGTAAGGTAAAGCAAAAAGAGATATCGAAATAAAATATAAATTACAAAATATATAATAACATTTTTAAATATGCAAAAAATATTGAAAGAAAATTACACAGCATCCCAAAGGAATTCATTTTAGTGTTTTCTCAGATAGTTCTCGTCCGATTTCAATGAGCCACCCATTTAATTCAGATAAAGAAAGAGAATCAGTAGCTCCACTGAGAATCTTGTGTGGCACAGCAGAATCGGATATTTTCCGTCGGGACTCAAGTCTGTTCATTTTGAAAAAGCCAATCGTATCATTCGCAGGTTTAGGTCACAAAAAAATGATGCAGATATCACTTTCCCCGTCTGCCCCCTTCTCTGCATTTTACACCGCCGGTGGGTGTGCACAGGTGTTCTCGCCACCACTCTGCTGCTTATCCTTGACCAACAAGGCTCTTGTTTGTCGCGGCCTGCCACGCCAGCCCGCTCCGGGTCCGGCACCGCGAGCATCGGCGGCCGCGGTGAAAGTCGAAATAAAAAAATCTCCGCACTTTAGTTTCACTCGGACAAGCGCTGCCGTGCTGAAAATTTTTTGCGTCGCGCAAAAACATGATTTGCCAAATAATAGATCAGTGTGTCAAAATCTACTTGTTTGAATGTTTTTAGATAGCTCACACCTAGGTGGAGGCTCGGACACGAGGAACGTGGAGTGGTAAGAAGGCTGTACTGAAAGAGATACAATGAATTTATCAATTGATACACACCGGTATTATGAATGTGGTTCATGTTGTATTTTATGAAAAAAGATGTGGCGTTTTTTCCTGGAATATAAATATGTGTATACGTGACCTCTGTTGATGTTTCGGATCCCATTGCAGGGTCCAACACCAGGTATCAAATTAGTATCTTTTTTGATATTTTTTTGGTGTTGCCAAATCAATATATTTTTCCCGGCGACCTTTTTTTTTACATTTCTGGAAAAAATAATATCGAAAAATATCGGTATATTTTTCTAGATATATATCGATTATTTTCAATACCTTTTTAAAATATCGATTCGATATATATCGATATCTTTTTTCATTTACCCATCCCTAGTGATAAGTGTTTGATGATGTGTAGGTCAAGTATTGCCTTGCAACACCGTACCGAAGTCACGGTGTGTCCAAGTTTGTGTTAGGTTAAGTACTGGATTGCAGTACCGTGTCGAAAGCAGGGTGTGCACGTCTTAATGTGCTGTGTGGTGATTAATACAAATAGGTTAGCTGAAGTAAATCGCGTCCACAAAACTAATTTCGGTGATCGTGCTTTCGCGGTGGCTGGACCAAAGTTATGGAACAAACTACCTAATAAACTGAAACAAACAGACTGTTCAAAAACACAGTTCAAAAACAACATAAGACGCATTTATTTAGACAATCCTATAAAAATCTATAGAATCTGACCACAACACTAGCTAATGTTTTCCACTCCTAGTGTGCACTCCGCGAAAACACCTAATTCTTTCAGGCACTCCCAACTATTATAGTATTAAACTTTAATTCCATTTCTTTCATGCCACCTAGTGAATAAGTAATAGAAAATAGGTTTTTTTTTAGCAGTAAGTTGTTTTGTAAGATAATTTTCTGTGTAAAGCGCCCTTGAGGTGAGTATTCGCGAAAACGGCGCTGTATAAATTATCCAACTATTATTATTACCGTGTCCGAGACAGGTGTTGTCAAGAATCTTTGTAGCGTTATGTCACTTCCATCTACTGCTGGATAATTATCTGTACGGAGTCGTCGATTCAATTGATTCTGCAGCGCTGGATACCACTGGTTTTTAATTTAAGACCGTCATCCCTATTAATGATAATAAAATTATTAGATAACGCAAATTATAAAGTTTCCACTGCTAATAGCTATGATATACGCAAAATGTGAAAATATAAGTGAATTTTTGGTTACAAAATATGTTATGCGGGGGGTGGGGGGATAGTAGAATTAGGATAAAGGGACGGTTGTAGACGGAAAGGTAAATTAAGTGATCCAGTTAGGTTGCGGTTGTAAGATTGATTTCTGTTTTATGTTCCGCATGGTCGAGTTAAAAATATCAATGTTGATCTGTAGACGAAGGAGTTGGTCTTGCAAAGAGTGAGATGAAAAGTGTCTGCTGTTGCGATTTGGGATATGAAATTGATAGGCGTTGAAGATTAGGACTGTAGGTGCGCGATTTTAAATAAAATTACTCATATTTATTTATTTATTAACGGTACATAGTGAGTGACATTGAAAAAAAATGACAAAATATGTCTAAGTAACGCAAGTAAAAACAATTTTAAAATATTTTGAAAAGCCGATTGAGAATATACAATGAAATGGATGAAAGAAGAAGAAATACACAAGGTGAAAGAAGAAGGAATACACACACTCCGCTATTTATAAAAAGGCTAGTGAGTGCTTTCTTGTAACCAGGCAATTAACTTAAATTATCTTAGTAATCTCTTTTTTTTTGCTATTATTTCAGCTTGTCACGTCTTTTGTGGTCCATATGAAAGACACTGTTATGATAAGAAATGTAAAATGTAATCGTTTGCATTAATTTCCATTTTTTCCTGCATCTCGCGTGATATTTTTATATATTTTAATATTTTTGCTCTTGATTTTTACTGTACATCTTAAAAAAATATATTAGATGTCTATGTAAGGAGATAAAATGATTAAAGTAAAGTTACCTATCTCAAGAACAGGTATTTCTATATATCTAGCGAGGTAGGTGGTGGCCGAGAGGCTCGTTACATATTATCCAATTTTAAATGAATATGTATCAAGCAACTAAATGTCTGTGTAATATATGCCGATTTTTCGGTATTGAAATTCAAAAAATCTGAATTTTCCAATGCGAAAAAATTGGTGTCTTTGATTTTATATAATATTACTTTCATGTTGAAAACTTTGATTCAAGGTTTTCCGACCATTCCCACGTGCGGGTAGTTCTTTCAATCGAAACTGACAGCTTAAAGCCATGTATTCACTAGGGGACAAATCGCGAAACATTCCGCTCGGCATGTCGCATCAACATCTACGCTCATGTTTCGGGGACAATGACGCGGTCATTTGACGTGTACACACCGGGACTCGCATATCTTGTCGCGGAAATGTCATGAGGTTACGATGACAGCTGCGGTATCTCATTTGGCGAAAACGGGGTTCAGCGCAATTCGAAATGTTTTTTTGGGTCGCAATTTCAAATTAACGAGGTTTTACTGTAGTAAATTGAATATTATTAAAAACAAGGTCCTTTTTGCAAATAATTATTGTTTTCCAGACGTCGCAGAAATATATCGCCCTATGAGGTTATATGATAGCCACGTATCTGTTTATGTTAATGAGTTTATCGAAAAGTAAGAGGAGAAAAAAGGGGAGAATGCGAAATTATTTACTGCAAAGAGAAAGAAGGACGGACATTCTATGCGATCTTCGATCGATACAGCTCGATGAGTTCGAGAACGATTTCGTTTCCCCGCATTGTCATCTTGACAGATACAGCGCATGCGTATTCACTTGTAAACATACCACGTGGTACTGACGCTCCGCGGAATGTTGCAGTGAGTACGCTCGGGTACCGTGCGCATGGCAACGTTGCCACGGCACGTAGAAATGCCGCGCTATGTTGTGCGCGAGGTCGCGGAACAGTGCACGACGTTGCAACGTCACGTAGACTCTATGCCGCGCGTGCTGTTGAGGGACAATTTGTCCCCTAGTGAATACATGGCTTAAGTGCATATCGACTGCTTAGAGTCAATTTGATGTATCTCCAAAAATAAAAGATTTGGGAATTGAAGAAAACTACAGAGTCTAGGTGATTTTATTTAAAGAATATTATAATAAACATCTTAACTGTATATATTTTCACCACAATATTATACTATATTATATTAACTATTTGTTGTTACATTGTTTCAGATTATAAAATATAAAAACATTTATGTACATTTATCTAACGTTCTGACACATTCTTTCCGATGCTCCTTATTATAATGCCCACGAATGAATATTCGTAAAGATCCTAAGTGTTCCCATAGTAGGCGGATACGGGACTAATGTAAATGTTTGGTTAATTAATTAAAATAAAATTAAAAATATTAGAAATAATACTTAACATGTTAATTTGAAGAAATTAAAACACTATTAAGCCCTGCAAACCATTCTTGCATTTTTTTGAGTGCACACTGAAATAACCGATGCGTTTAAAAACCGAGTATTGAAACTTGTTTATAAGTTTTTTTAGTCTTTCAGAAGAATACATTGCCACACGAGCAAAGAGTCTTACGGAATACAAGTACCTACACAAAAACAATAATAAAAAAAAAACATAATAATTACCGATATGAGCTTCGGGGCCAGTCACGATCTAAGGCCCGGTTGCGCCATCTATGGTAAAAATATTTAACTCGCCGAAGTACATACATCTGAGTAACTTTTTTTTACTCCAAGATAGATGGGTAAAGGTAAAAACGTTGGTAAAAAAAATGGCCGTCCTCTCACAGCTGATTTGAAAATGTGACATTTATCCATATAGGTACTTGTCATTTGAATTTTGTCGCTGTCATTTTCGTATTGAAATTTGTAAATATTAAAATGAATCTTTTAATTTCGCGTTATTTTAGCGATGGTTTGACGTTTGTTTGGTTTGTTTTATAGAATAAAGTGGTTTGTTTGAACTGGTTTTGAACCGCAAAAGTACGTATTGCCAGTGGTGAAAAACTGAAATAAATCAAATTCCATAGACAAATGCGGTATTTGAGGTTTATTCCGCTTGGCACCCTATTAGCCTTATGATTGGTTTGACAGCGGTAAAAAAGCTGTTTGTGCAACCCGAAATCGAGTTTACTCTGATCTGAGGGTAAAAAAAGTTACTCGGGTCAATGTTACTCGAACCAAATTTACTTCTGCTGGCGCAACCGAGCCTAAGACGGTTTAGCTGTAAAAATCCTTCGCCTTGTTTCTGAGACAATAATGATACCGTTGATGATTGATGCATCATGACATCATCCGCGAATTTTTTCACCAATTACCACGTGATGCGATGCATTACTGAATACCTACTAAACCTCACTGAAAACTGTAAGCGAGAAATATAATATAACGCTTTACAATCCACAGGCTCTGATAGCTGAGCATCATTGAATAATATTGTGACCAGTCATTGTAGTGTTTTTGGGAAACTCCGTCGACAAGTCAAAAGTTGTTCATAATTTTTTACGGCCTTCCTAACCCTCGATAGGGCGAGATGGTACTAAACGCAAGAATCGTATAGATTTTTCAGTGTGAAAGGAGAATTTTTCCGTTTTATGATACTTTGTAGATACTCGACTATTTCTCTGAAATTATATTTTTTTAGGACCAATTTAAACTGGAGTTGCGGTTTATTAAAAAAATATCACAACTGTTTAGAAAAACAAGGTTGTGACATATTTTTTACGATGGGATGATAAATAATTTTGATTTTTTTATGAACACATATTAAGGTACCTTCGTACGTATATAACTATTAAAAAAATGACTTCGTCATTTCCATTCCCGTGGAGTTCATCCGTGGTGCACGTTTGTTTGAGATAAAAAAGAAGATCGTGTACTTATTTAGGAATAAAATATATCTACATGAAAAGGAATGTATTCCTCAATCAATCATCATCATCATCATCATCACAATCATCAATCAAAATAACCCATCTGTTATAGAACTAGGACTACCATAACAAGAGTATTATTTTGTCTTATTTAATGATTATTCAACTTCTATTAAAGCGTATTTATTCGCCGTCACCTTAACCTTTAAATGCCATTAGCGTGTTTACGCGCAAAACCATGTGCGTGATTACACGCACTTTTCGGCCCTGCAGAGACAGGATTAAACGTGATTTTATATATCATTATAATATTTAAAGTCAATCTGATGTTTGTGACCGACAATTCCCAGCATTTTATAGATGATTAAAACTTATAGTGCAGTCCTGAAACCTGTCGCTAACCTAACCTAACCTGTGGTAATAATTTTTTTAAAACCTCTGGTATTTATGTATTTAAAAGGTTAAGACTGCAGAGTTGCCAACTTAAACAATGCACTTGGAATAAATCCCGATAACTAGTCTGTGCTTGTGCGCACTGTTTAGTTGCTTTACCCCATTTCCTTTATTAATTTTGTGTTAATGTTATGTGCTTGTTCCTGCAGTCTGTATGTCACCAGCTATGCTAGTGTTCAAGATATTCCCTCTCATAATGCAGTTTCGAACGGCGAACCCCGCGGTGTGGCGCGCGACGTTAAGGCGGCCATATACGCTCCGGTAGACCGTAGAGGTACATCTGTTCGGTCGACCTCTAGATACGTACCGCAGCGTGTGTGGTGTTCGCGGGTGGAGGTTTCCAGACCTGTACAGGTGACCGCAGAAGAATTGAAATTCTATACTTTTTGTCTGCGGCCGCGGCTGACAAATCTGTGCGTGTGTGGCGCTCTCAGTTTATATTCTCTATTCTATGCTCTCAGTATCTCTCTATTATGTGATGTCGTAGCTGTGACAGGAAGAGGTTATGTTGGGTGCAATGTTTTTTAAATGAAAAGTCTTAAGCGTTGTAAAGAAATCGAAGTTTATAAATTGGAACCGTATCTTTAGCGCATAAAAAATACCACGATCGACCCAAAATTGCTGCAAAAACTAAAAGAATTGGAGCCTGATGCCAATATGAATATGGTTATAAAATTATTCATATAAATTAATTGTTAATATTAGGTCCTTACATATGAAATTGACGTTTAGTATGGGAGGAACATAAAGCCGATTTTTTTTTATTATAATATATTTATTTAATCAAAGTATGTACCATTGCTATCTATGCACTTTTGCCATCTCATAGGTAGTTCATCGATCCCTTTACTAAAAAAACCATTCGGACGGGAATCAATAAAATCTTTGAAGGCGGTTTGGACTGCCCCATCGGAGTTGAATTTTTTCCTTTGCAAGAAGTTATCCAAATTTCGAAAAAAATGGTAATCTGTTGGGGCAAGGTCCGGAGAGTACGGTGGATGTCTTAGACATTCCAATTGAAGCTCCTCTAATTTGGTAGCCGTCTGTTGTGCAGTGTGTGGTCTAGCGTTATCATGAAGCAGCAGTGGCCTAGAGCGATTAACCAGCCTCGGTTGTTTAGCAGCTAGCTTTTCCATCATGGTTTGCAGTTGCTGACAATAGACATCTGCCGTAATCGTCTGGCCAAATTTAAGAAAGCTGTAGTGAACGACACCAGCACTAGTCCACCAAACGCTCACAAGTAACTTTTTTGGAGTCAATTTTCGCTTGGGGCATGGTTTGGCTGGTTTCAGCCAGGGTTCAGGCAGGGTTCAGCCATTGCGATGAGCGCTTCTGATTATCGTACAGGATCCACTTTTCATCACAGGTAATGATTCGATTTAAAATCCCTTCATTATTGTGCCGGTTGAGTAATGCAACGCAGCAGTCAACGCGCGTTTGTTGATTTGCTTCACTCAATTCGTGAGGTACCCACCATTCAAGCTTTTTCACCTTACCAATTTGCTTCAAGTGGATTAAAACAGTTTTATCACTAACATCGCAGCCTGCAGCTAACTCGGATGTGGTTTGCGATGGATCCGCTTCCACAATAGCCTTCAATTCTTCATTATCAACTTTGGTCTCCGGCCGTCCACGGGGCTTGTTCTGCAGGTCGAAATTTCCAGAACGAAAACGTTGGAACCAAAAACGCACTGTGTTTTCTTTTGCGGCACCGTCGCCATACACATCATTAATCCTTCGAGCCGTTTCTGCAGCACTGGTGCCACGGTGGAACTCGTACTCGTAAATAACGCGATATTTCAAGTTTTTCATTTTGTAAACTGAGTGACGCAAAGAAAAAAACAATTGAGGAAAAAACAAATGAATTATAATTTTCAAAACACAAATACATGAGTAAATAGTTGTATAAATTTGGATTTGGAATTCCTAACCAAAGAGAAGATATTTGAGATCAAATTTGCCAGTACGGCAAAACGTCAATTTCATATGTAAGGACCTAATATTTTTTAAAACATATTTTATAATTTTGATTCGTATTTTTCTCTTCAGATTTAACTATAAATAAAGGCTAAACTTTATTTTATGGCCTCACTCGATTTTCTTAAAAATAAGTAGGTATCCTGGTGTAGTTAAGTGCCCTGATCGCAAAACTGAAATCAAAATTTGGCGGTCGTAAGTATTAAAATCTAAATAAATGAATATTTTAAACAAAACTATTTTATTAGGTAGGTATTTACAGGTAATCTTTTCGCAGAACATGAAACAAAAGGCATCACACGTCTCTGGAATTATTTTACCGAGAGCTTGAGGTGATATGATACTAGAGAATTTAAGGCATTAGTGTGATCTCCCTATTGCAAAAAATCTTAAAGGGGTTGTAACCTCTCCCAACAAAGTTTGCATATTCGCCGCCATTTTATATAAAATCTTAGCCACAAATTAAATGTATATAAATCGATAGAGGACTTTCATACAAACATAAAACTATTCGGTCATAAAATCCTAAAGCGTCATGTTTCTGAGATATTCACATATAAAAAATGTTATTTTGTACCTATGAAGTGTAATACAAATGACACAATCAATAAGAAAGTATTGTTAAAAAACTAACCCATAAAAACCAAGTTTATATTTTACTCCCTCTCTTTGTAAATTAAGTTTACCATCACGTAATTAAATAATTGATTGACTGAAAATGAAACATGTCTAGACAAATATCGATGTCAAAAATCTCTAAAAATATCTCTTTATTATTTGATTTCTTCCCAAAAAACCGAAGTGTGCTGTCGTCTGTGAACCAATTGTCATAAATTTTCGAAATTCGTATTAAAGTACCTATTATACCTACCGACGGAGTAATTCAAATTTTAAATATTCCGTGACGTTATCAGGCCGCCGCACAGTGGGTCGAAACCGTAATATGTAATTCCTGTTCAACATTCACAGCTTCAGAGATGATTCCTTCAATCACAATTTTTCCTTATAAACTGGGTTAAATACGACTACTTCGTTCCCATCTAGCTCTTATATTTGAACAATATCTCGTATAAAACTACTATCTACAATTGTAAAAAAATAGTGAAGTTTGCTGTTGTACTATTAAATGTTCATTTAGTTAGTTTTGGTCTACCTGTATTGGTTTTATTGTTGATTTTTATATAGTTTTATTTTTTAATTGGTTTAGCACAGCGGAGAATCTGTCATATGAAATGTCACATGTATTATGTTTATTATTGATTTTTATGAAAATTTTACCCGTTTTTATTAAAATCAGCCGTTTTGTCATCTGAGACAGGTAGGTCGACTTCAATATTTCGCGCATAATAATTATCGACACCTAACTTTTGATAGCGATCGATCACTTGAAATGGCGGCAAACATAATTTCGTTTTTTCAGTACATATCTATGAGATCTTGAGATAATTTGATATTTTAAAATAATAAAGAGTGTTTTGCATTACTTGTATATATATTATATGAATAAGAGAGGTGATCGGCACTCCTTTTAAATAATATCTCAATGAATTTTTCGAATATTAAAGATATTTAAAATGATGATAGTAGGTAATTAAGTATTCTACACATTTTTGAATACATCAATCTTTTCGAAATCAATTCTTCTTCCTTTTCTTCGTAAGGTTTTATGAACTTATAATAATAAGTGAAATTTTTTAAATATATTTAGGTTTTTTTTTTCATTGGAATTTAAAACGTGATGGTAATAGACACAAGCGATATATTTAAAGAAAAAAAACTGACCGAATTATTTTCAAAAGATTTTGTTTCGATTTATTATTATAGATGAAGAGAAAGCGGCAAAAAAGTGTGCGTTAAAATGTGCAATAAACGTGTCAGTAAAAATGTAAAATGTAAAATGTCCCCGCAATTGTAAAATAATTTAACGTGACAATGATAATAAAAACGAACCCCGGAGAGCGGCCGGCCATGTGTGCGGGTGCAAACTTGTCTCGACATGTACCTACCCACCGACACGTGCGGACTTCCGGGCGATCCGCGACCCGCGACCCGCGACCGGGTGACCGCTAATTAGGTATGCATAATTAATTAATAATATTTATCATTATTATCGATCGATTATTTATTTGTTTGTTCGCGTTCGTATTCGCCGCGCCGGGTAGGGTGAAGAGCGTCGAGCGGTGAGTTTGATTTTAGAATGTATAATAATAATATTAATACTATAATACTTTTACTTACTATTTCATATTTAGTTTGACTTAAATGAAGTTACGAATATAAAAATCTCCATAACTATTGATATTAGGTCATGGTTGCTTGAACATTTTAGACTCATAACATAGTCAGGAATCTACCTGCCAAGTTTTTGCTGCTAGCTCTGGTACAGCCTGTACATATATCGTAAAACTACTATCTACAATTTGTAAAAAAATATGTTTGCTGTTGTATTATTAAGTTTTCATTTAGTTTTTAGTATAATTATGTTCGTTTTTTGTTGATTATTTGAGTTATTATGTACTTTTACTCACTATTTCATATTTGGTTTGACATAAAAGAAATTACGAAAATAAAAAATAATATTATAAATATACACGTTTTTTATTTTTTCGATCCATTTATCTGGTAGAGTAGCAAGTTTATGTACACGCTCATAGCATCAAACGATGGTAGACTAGACAAGGTATGAGAAAAAATAGGTTTCAAAACGGGGTTAGTCACCACTTAGCAGAAATTTAATTTTATTTGATCCGCTCCATACAAAAAATACAAAACTTTTTTGCTCAAACTATAAAGTTTAGGAAAAAGTTTCATAGGATAACTATTGATAAGGTTAATGAGCTCTATCCATCGGCATAAAGAAAAAAGTAAAAAAAGAAAGTTGGTCCCTAAGTCCATCAAATTACGGTTTCGACCCACTGTGCTTCGGTTCGGGCGGCGGCCGCGCGTTCAAACCATTCGACCGATTTACATGATCTTGACGCTGACTATCCGTTCGCTAGGCCGGTGCCGCCCCCCAAATACGAGCGCCCTAGACTATCACCTAGTTTGCCTATTTGAACGGGCCGGCCCTGTGTACGGGCGACCTCTAGAGACGTACCGCAGCGTGTGTGGTGTTCGCGGGTGGAGGTTTCCAGACCTGTACGAGTGACCGCAGAAGAATTGAAATTCGATTCTTTTTGTCTCTGCGACCGCGACGAACAAAAGGTAGGGATGGGTAAATGAAAGAAAATGTCGATATATATATATTTCGTTTCCGTTTCCCAAATATTTTAGTTTTTTTAAAAATAAAAGCTTTTTTGCGTTGCTCTGAAAAGAGTATATATTTTATTAGCAAAAGAACATAATATTTCATATTAAAATTTAAAAATAATAAAAGTACACACCTGAAAAGAGAAGCAACATTTAAAGCTATTATTTTATATTATTTTATCGATTAACCGAGAAAAATATCGATGTGCAAAAAAAAGGTAACCAAAAAAAGGTCGAAGAAAATATATCGATATATCGGGAAAAATATATCGATATATTGGGAAAAAACTATCGATATATTGGGAAAAAACTATCGATATATAGAAAAAAATATATCGATGACCAAAAAAAAGGGTCATCAAGAAAAAATATCGATTATCCAAGAAAAAAATTACGATATTTCATATATCGCGAAAAAATATATTGACTATATATATTATATTGAATATATATATATATATATATTGAACAACGTTCCCTCTAATTTTTCTATTGTGTGTGCGGATCTTCGACGCATCTGTGCAGTGGCGGTGCGATAAATTTTCACCCCCCCCCCCCATAGGGTATTTATTAATTACTGTGATTTTATATAATTTCCCTAGCTTTGTCCGGTAAGAAGAAAGCGGAGGAAAGTTGCCTGGCAAGCCCGTATTACAAGCTTCAATATGATATTCCAAATAAATACAATAATACATATTTTTTAGTTTAAAAAATGTTACTTACTTACTAGAAAAACTTCGCATTTCTATTGTACCTACTTTTCATATTTGCTTCGGAATATATATGATGCATTTGACACGATCATTTGTCTTCGAATAAACAAATATTTCACCAATTGTTACTTTTTGTAAATACATTGAAGATGGCATTTTTCTTTCGACGATTTCAGAGAGCCATTCCAGTTTAAATTTATCGCAGGATTTCTTCTTAACGGTCGCCACATCCACTCCTTTTCGACATTTTAAGGGGATGAATTTTATATAATTAGTAGGTAAAATTGTATTATTCGACTCATTTCTCCGAAAGCGTGCAAAAGAATTGTGCATGTATTGTTTCATGCATTCGAGCAAAACTAAAATCTGGCAAAGGAAACTTTATTTTATAATATTACTGTGCGGAGTGTAAAACATGTGTAAGGTAAGTAAAATTGTATTATTCGACTCATTTCTCCGAAAGCGTGCAAAAGAATTGTGCATGTATTGTTTCATGCATTCGAGCAAAACTAAAATCTGGCAAAGGAAACTTTATTTTATAATATGACTGTGCGGAGTGTAAAACATGTGTAAGGAGACATTTTGCTAGGTGAACGCGCGCACACGCGCACACCTTACAGGGAACGTTGATATTGAATATCAATATATCGATATTTTTCAAACAATATCGATATATTGATATTTTTTACCCATCCCTAGTTTAGTTTCAAGCTATGTATTCACTATGGAACAAATTGCCCCTCAACATCACGCGTGGCATAGAGTCTACGTGACGTTGCAACGTCGCGCACTGTTCCGCGACGTCGCGCACAACATACGTTACCCTACTCGCACGGTACCCGAGCGAGCTTACGGCGACATCATGCTTTGCGTCAGTACCACGTGGTAAGTGAGTGAAAAATAAAATGATGTGAGGGCCAACAGCGTTCCTTAATATTGTCTTGCTTGGCTATGGAAGGCCCGATTATTTGTAATAATTGTCAAAAACAGTTGTTGTTATTCGAGAGAAATTGGCAAAAGATCCGTCAGACATTCGAAGATCGCATAGAATATCCATCCTTCTTTCTCTTTGCAGTAAATAATTTCACACCCACCACCCTTTTCTCCTCTTACGTTTCGATAACTCGTTAAAATAAATAGATAGAATAGATCGGGCGACATTTCCGTGACAAGTGATATGTGAATCCCGGTGTGTACACGTCAAATGACCGCGTCATTGTCCTCGAAACATGAGCGTAGATGTTGATGCGACATGCCGCTCGGAATGTTTCGCGATTTGTCCCCTAGTGAATACATGGCTTCAGTTTGTTTCCGGCCGTTCCGGCGTCATGCCGCGAGTGCTGGGTGCGACACCGCAACAGATGTGACATGCGAACACAATTGAATGCCGTCTGCCATTTTGAATAAAATATTTGACATATTATGCAATGTCATGCAAAAACCGTAGTTGAAAAAGCTGATCCTTCTAAAGTATAATTTTATAACGTGTATATGAATATATACATATAATATATTTATATAAAATCTTTAACGCGTGCAATATCATATAAAACATTGCTTAAGCAGGAAATAAAAATAAACGCACAAAAGAGCTTTAAAAAATAGTATCCTATAACCGTATAAAAATATGCTTTTCAAACATGCGAATAGTACACTAGCGAAGGGAAAAACTACATTTCAAAATGAAGACTACAACACACACACGTTCACCAGTTTGAAGACTACAAAGTGTACACTACATTGTAGTAAAACATACTTAGTAAAAATACTTGAAGTGAAGTAATTGTAGTACTACGAAATGAAATGAAGTAATGAAGTAATTGTAGTATTAATGAAGTGAAGTAATGTAATGAAATAATTGTAGTATTAATGAAGTGAAGTAACGAAATGAAGTAATTGTAGTATTAATGAAGTAAAGTAATGTAATGAAGTAATTGTAGTATTAATGAAGTGAAGTAATGAAATGAAGAAATTGTAGTATTAATGAAGTGAAGTATAATGAAATGAAGTAATGTAGTACTAGTGAGTTAATATTTTTTTCCCAAATAAAAATTTGGCGCCCCAAAAAAAATAAAAAATGTCAACGAGAAAAATATTTAAGATAAATTGACGATATTTTCTCCACAGTAACATTTGGCGACCTAACAAAAAAAGAAAAGGTCGCTAGCCAGATTTCTTCATTTGATTCCAAAAAATTTTTAAACCATGGGGGGGGGGTTGTTACAGTTTCCAGAGATTTCTTCATATATCTACATCAACTTTCCAAAAATTTCACGTAAAAAATGCACTATTTAAAGTATGTTTCTCATACTTTCGATAACTTTGAAGTGTATGTACTTTGTAGTGTTCGCTTTGAAATGAAGAGTACTAATTGAAGTTTATACTTTCAATAACTTTGGTGTTTGTAGTTTGTAGTGTGCACTACACTTCAAAATGTGCGAAGTGTGCACTTCAATGTAGTACTACATTGTAGTAGTGAGTACAAAGCGGACCCATTACTATAGTACACTCGAAAATCGTAGTAAGACTCATGCGGTGTACCGCAACGTGTATGAGATCTACGGGTAAGCCCATACACGTTGCGGTACGGACCGATCTGCGATATGCGGTGTACCTCTACGATGCACCGGAGTGTCTATGGCCGCCTTTACATCAACTATTACGAAAAAACAGAAGTAATTTGCCTAAAACTTGTTGATTAATTGCATATTACTTATACACACGTAATGATAAACATAATGCAATATCTATTCATACAATTAATTATTATGAATAAATTACTTGAAGCATTTGAATATTTGAAATTTCCGAAATTAAGCCGAATTACAGTAATACAAGCGTAGAAATGACAGTAGGAATGTTAATGCACTTTATATATTTTATTCTAGGAAATGAAAGAACTTTCTAAGAAACAATCTGACGGGGTCTTCATTAGTAATTAGTTGCGAATCGGGTTTTTACGGCCTCTTAAGCAATTCCAAGAATTGGATTTTTCAGACACCTATACAATTAAGTAGGTATATTTGTATGAAGTTAAATATGAATGTAAATAATATTTGTATTGCGGTTCCGGCTCTGGTATTGTGAGGATTATCCGGATTATTGTCTTTGAAATATTTGCTTAGATTTACAGCGGCTGTTCTTTGGTTAGAATTTTGACTTTTGTTGTTTTCTTTGAAAAATATTTATTAGGTACCCTATTATAAAATTTTACTACCCTTGTTCACATTTGGGTAATGGAAAAACCCATAAAAGAAGTGACTTATTTTATTGGACTCATTTAATTTTTTCCTTTGAATATCAAACAAAATACCAATATCGTGTTTCGAAAAACGTATTATGAAGATTTATTTGTATGGGTAAATTGAGTTCAGCTAAAAATATTTGCACTACTTAGGCGAGAAACGAAAATAAGCGGGAAACGTATTAAGCCTAATAAAATATGCGATTTGTATGGGACTTTTTCGGGACCG
>JADDOH010001053.1:0-91720 GCA_016648135.1 Agrypnia vestita | reverse complement strand
GATTTTCTATACCTGCTAGGGCAGCTAAGAGACGCGCTCACCTGAGGACTACCGGACGTGCTATTGTATTGGAAGAGTTTTGCGTAGACAAGGACAAAAAGATGCTGATGATGAAAGCTCTTTACTGTGTGAACATGGCATCGACGATTATGTGTAAGTATAAAATAAGTGTTGAGTTTTATTTTGAATTTTACAGTGTGCAAAACTTTAAAGCGTTTTCCCCACATCTCACGTTTTCAAAGTCGGTGTCCATCATAACTTCAAAACTACTCTACAGATCCTTTTGAAATTTTGAACACTATTTTTGTACATAATTTACGAGGTAACGCTGGAGACTTTTTTTCAAATTTGTTATTAATTTTTATTTTTTAATAACAAATTAGTCGATATTTTTCGCATAATATCGCGTTTTTTCCTTCAAAGTGTTCCAAAAAATTGAAAAAATGAAATTTCAAAAAACCCTCCCAGAGTTACCTGGGAAAACCTATTATCTAACGAACGAACTTTGATTTTTTGATTTTAGATGATCTAGCACCAAGTTATGATGGACACCGCAATTCTACTTGTTTCCGAGACATGTCCGAATAATTGCTGTCATTGCCGTATTTTTTAATATTTCGTTTTGAAAATTTTACACAATATTCTTCAAATGTCATACTTTAATGTACCATTGGTAAAGATTTTAACTGTGTCGTCACAAAAAATTCACAAAAACATGCCTTTTTTTGTACGAATTAACCTTACTCCCCCTTAAATAGAGGTTTATGGTGGAATGGGAGAAAAACGGGGTCTATGTTATTCTCAGGATCCTAGAGTGCAAAATGATAAAAATAACTTTGCAATCAATATAATATACATTTATATCGGAGAGGGAAAAGGACTTCAGCCCCAAAAAGAAATTACGCAACATTTGGAACGGATGATATCTATATCGGGAAGAGAACAAAAGGAGGAAAGATGAAGCGAATGATTTGGCTAGAGACCTAAAAAATAATAATGCAAAGTTGGCTATAATTGCACAGAGAATAGAGAGACAGACAGACATAAGTGTGCCGAGATGTATGTATATCATCAGATAAATATATAATTTTCCTGATGAACATCTTGTATTTAGTTGATCCCATCTCTACTATATTTGTAAATAAAATGTATATGTATATTTTGTAATTATATATTTACAATATATGTGAACTATCTTTTCAATTTATCTCCCTGAGTTTCCTTAATTAGAGAAGAACCACGTTTTTACGATAGAAATAAATGAAGAAAACAAAATTTAATTGACAACGAAGCTAAACAAATTGATTTGACTTTTATTGTTATTTTACGCCAATTGATTCAGAGTAATCATACAGCTTTCTCCCACCAAAATAAAAAATCCCATTTTATTTTATTAATATTTTTCAAAATACATTTTTGGCTATCGAAAATAAAACAATTTTAATAATAAAAAAAACGCTATCATCGAATAACTGCATAATTCACTGCATAATGAATAATTCATGTATCATTCAAGTAAAAATTTCAGACATAACCATAATTTCAGTCACCTATTAAATTTAAGTTGGAAAAATCTTAGGATTTTGATGAAAGATTGAAATAAAATCCATGCAGTAATCACACAATTTTGCGTGAGAAAATATATAAATGAAACATTGAAATAGAGTACAGGAACTCATGATTACTTGCAACTTTTAAGGCATCTTAAGCCATTATCAGCGTCCATTAGTTTAGCTCGATCGAATCGAATTTTTGCGGCTAAAGCTGTCGGCCAGGCAGACAGACGACGCGAGATTTATAGCCGCGATGCTGGAGTGATCCGTATAAGAAGAAAACCCACCAAGGAAGGCCGACAGCGCACTCAGCTATGCAACAGTAAAATATTACAAGTTTACGTGCATCGTGCAGAAACTAAGAGGGAACAAAAATAATTAGAATAACGAAGATATAGTAAAAGACAATATTTGAATAATCTTTTACCCCGCATTAAAAAATAAAGAGGAGTTCTTATTATACTCGAGCCATCGTAAGATGGCATTTTTGACAGATCGTAATAGTGTTGTGACACACTTAGAATCATTAACGAAAAAATTTAGTCGAAAAAAAAATTCGTCGCACGGTGCGAGTTGGGAAAGTCTTTATACATAAAAAAGGTAAAAACAAAGTCCAAATATTTAGAGGGCACAATCGATCTGTCAGATTTGTTGTGTTATTTTGGATACTTATTCTGCGTATTCTACGCATATTATACAGGCAATCAATATCCTATAACATTTTGAATCATTTCGTTCATTCCATATTTAATGTTGATGGACATCACTACTCTGGCGTTCGCGCAATAAAGTATAGCATTTGTCCTCCAATGTTTAGCTGTCATTAATTACGAAACTTCATGTAAGTCTAAACGTCAAAAGTGCCATCATAGAGTGGCCGTACTGTACATAATAAACGCTTATTACAACTGAATTTAAAAATAAACAAACATATTTATTGTACATAAAAATAGTGCTTAGAAATCAAAATGCACCTAAAACATTATTTATTTTGAGTTTAACTCGATAATGAGTCATTATCGAGGTCACATTACATTTATTTTTATTTAAAATTACTTTTATTTTAAGTTAAGTACAATAATGAGTCATTACCGAAATAACATTGCATTTATTTTTATTTAAAATGGCTTTTATTTTAAGTTTAAAACAATAACGAGTCATTACCGAGGTAACATTTCATTTATTTTTATTTGAAATTGTTTTTATTTTAAGTTGAACTCCATAATGAGTCATTACCGAGGTCACATTGCATTTATTTTTATTTAAAATTGCTTTTACTTTAAGTTTAATTCGATAATGAGTCATTACCGAGGTCAGATTGAATTTATTTTTATTTAAAATCGCTTTTATTTTGAGTTTAGCTCGGTAATGAGTCATTACCGAGAAGTCAATACGCTTATTAAAATGTTGCGCGCAGAATGTAACGATTGGACGTGCCGGCCCCCAGCGAGTTTCCTCACTCGGAGCCGGCCGGTCCGTCAATCCGCGCGGGATTCCTGACCTGGGGCAATGCGTTTAACTCTCACGCGGGCCTCGTGTACACTGCATTAATGGTCATTACGCAATATTATTTTACTGAAACCCTTTCGTATTCGTATATCATTTGACCTCATCATTTACATTACGTAGCTGCAACTCACTCAATGCAAAATATCTTATATTACTCTTAGCACGTCTGTCTATTAATCTAAATATGTGCATAACGCACACACGTTCACCAGTTTGAAGACTACAAAGTGTGCACTACATAACTAATGACGTTGAATACGACTTCAACGAAACGTAGAGAATCGTTTCTCGATAAAACATACGGTTCGTATAAATATTCGTAACCATTTACAGTTAAATGTGTATGTCTAACTACCGTAATAATAACCTTGACTCTTTAATAATTGAAGTACTACAAAATTGTAGTTTTATGAAGTGAACCAATCGTACAAGAAGTATTACCTGAAAAGTACTAGTACAACAATATTTTCAAATCCATGGGGTTGTTTTAATTTCCGGCCAAATCATCATTCAGTCCTAAAATTTTTATTTATATATATACCTACTTTGAAATAACTTTGAAGTGTGTGTAGTTTGTAGTACACCTACTACACTTCAGTGTAATGTAGTACTACATTGTAGTAGTTAGTAAAGAGCGGACCCTTCAGTGTGCCTACATGTTTCTACGCTTAATATTAGTATAAATTAAAACATATTTATATTATTGACGGATTTGGCATTAACGTTGTAGAGATTATTCATGACAATCATTAAATTGTGTGAAAAACATAAATATATTATCTCTAGGTGAGTCTAATGATAATTTTATATTACTTTAATACTAATTCTGAGTCTTGTCTTAATCATAAATCTTGAAAGTTCTGCCAAAAACATGGGTCTCATAGTAAATTAGCGAATACGTGGCCATAGGATGCACCCAACAAACCCCGACTCTATCATGTGGAAGTCAAAATTTTGAAATGGTATCAAGATTTACATACCTAGGCTCCTGATAACAGACAACAATAATACTACAGAAGAGATCCAGGAGCGCATAGTGAGCGTAAATTGTTTTTTTTTCCGCCTACAAAAGCAGATAAATCCAGATTGCTGTTCAGAAAGTAAGATGTTAGTGTACAAATTAGTATATTAGATCAGTGCTCATATATGCAGCTGAGACCTGGGTACTAACTAAGAGGAATGAATGAGCACTGGATGTTTTTGAAAGGAAAATTTTGAGGCGTATCTTTGGACCGATTCTTGAAAATGGACTTTGGCGCAGATGCTACAAA
This sequence comes from Agrypnia vestita, assembly GCA_016648135.1. Taxonomy (NCBI): domain Eukaryota; kingdom Metazoa; phylum Arthropoda; class Insecta; order Trichoptera; family Phryganeidae; genus Agrypnia; species Agrypnia vestita. The sequence goes on along the minus strand of JADDOH010001053.1, from coordinate 87,387 downwards.
AATGAGCTCTATATCCTGTTTAAGGAGCAAAACGTCACAATATTTATAAAACCGGGAAAACTACGGTGGATGGGTCATTTGGAGAGAATGACTTAGAATCAAACACCAAAATCCCTGCTGAACTCAAGACCGATAGGGCGAAGGAGCTTAGGAAGGCCAAAATTAAGATGAGCTCTGGAGAGAGCTGGCACAAAACATACATGAGTGGAGGATTATTCTTGAGGAGGCCAAGACCTACCAGGGGTTGTAGAGCCAAGAGTAATGATTATAATGATGACTAATTCTGAGAGAAAGATTCTGTTACTCTCGAAACTTAAGTAGAAATATAAAATATTGTAGAGGTAACAACATTTTTCATCCATGTTAATGATCATACCTAATACATATTTATTAATTTATTCAGGGAATACAAAAATATGCTTTTACAATTAAATGTTGCAATAGTAGTTTCAATACGAGTAGCTTGTTGGCGTGGTGGTTATGACGCTCGCCTAGTGATCTGGCGGTTGGTAGTTTGAGCCTCATTTCAGGACACCAGAAAGTTAATCCAATTTTCATGGCAAAAGCGTTTAGCTTATTTTGAAAAATAGTAAGAATTTTAATATGACATTAATCATTAGTTATTATATGAATATACCTTAAAATATGAATGAGCTAACTATTTCTGCCAATTAAAATGTTATATAATCTCTAATTTATGAAATTCAACTAATCTGCTTCAGTTTTTTACAAAATACCAATTAAAATTTATCTTACACAACAAATAAAATTATGGCAATACCATTACATTAGTGAAAGCAGCGAAACTAGCATAGCATAGTGACGAACATTGTTACATAAAGTGTTATGTATTTTGATGTTCACTTCTTCATAACTGGACCACGGCCTGAGCTAATGAAAACAGTGAAGAGAAGACGAGTCAAAAAGTTCAAGGGGACAGTAAAAGATTTATTAGGAATCTTTTCATGGTGGGAAACATAAGTCTGTATATTAGTGAAGATTTGGGTGAAGTGACGAAGAAGTGGTTTGGGGATGCATTGTGGGGGTAATTTTTTTAATCATCAAACTTAGTAATATACTTTGTGACCTTGGGTTGAATCCTGGACCCTACAGCTGAAATAAATTCAATGAATAGATCCCTGCTACACAGGGTTTAGAAATGCTTCAGACTCCTTGATGGCATGCAGGACAATTGGATTCATACTGCAAGAATTAAAAAAATTCAATGTTTTTCAGTAGCTTGTTGATCTAGAAGATAAGGCACTCGCCTCATTCCAGAAGACCATCATAGTGAAGAATTTTGTTTTTATATCCATGTGACTAAAATTTGTAGAGTACATGGAAGAAGATACTTCGGGAGACTGATTGTAAGACTGTAAAAGAAGCAGCAAAATTCACATGGAGAAACGATGTAGGAGATGTTCTAAGGAGATCGCGTTCCTTAATTCAAAGGAATATGATGGAAGGATGAGACTCGTACCCATACCTAATCAATGTGTTATTTAGCAACACCTACACTTCGAAACAAGCTTCGGCGGAGGCAAATTATTTCATCAGACTGCTGAAGCTGCGGACGGCTGGACCGGCCATCTGCGCAACGGAGCCGATTTTTTCGCGAAACCTGTACCTGACGTGTACCCGCGCGGTGCACGCATCTCGGCGTGCAGAACTAGCCATCATCCCGTGTCGTGGCGTGCGCGATTGACTCGGAAACCGGTCAGTATCTTGACGTGGCTCAGCTGATGTGTTCGAGATTACAAGTTAATTTAACACGGAGTCGTACGCGGGGCGTTCCGATGCAATCACGCAGGGGAGCAGTGCGTCCATTAAACCTTAAGTATTCTAATGCATCCGCGTCTATCGGCGCTCTGCATCGCATATTATTTATGAAGATCTGCGAAATCATATCTACTCCAACACAACAGGTAATGTGCTTTATTGGATTGTTTTTATATTTATTCTTGATTGTAGGTATACATTCTATACTTTTATGTACGAGTGTACACAAGACAAAATCGACACGTTGATCATGAATGCTTGCAACAAGTCCTAACATTCTGTATAAAAACCTACTTGTATTAACCAGAATCAAAGGTTTATTTAGAGGGAGCGAATTTTTTTGTCTGTCGTGATACTACAGTACCTAAATATGGTACTGGAAATCCTTTTCGTCGGTCCTTTGTTACGAGGATGAGTACGAGCGTTGTTGAGGAGCCCTATTTTCAAACCTCACACCCTTCCGTGTATCCGTGTGCTGGAGAATTCTACGAATATCCTGCCCCTTTTCATTCATTTTTTTTTCTCGCATCAGCAATAGTCTGTTCGCTTGTTTCCCTAGAGCAATGTACTTTTTGAAAACATTTGTGTTTTCAGGATTTATCCCATATCTGCTCAAATTCGCCTTCAGGGTGTTTTTGTATGGAAATATCGGGAATGGGCAATATTCTGATCTGTAAATTGGTGATGATTTTTTACTCAACACAAACAAATTTTACTATTTTGGCATTGAATGAGTAATGAAGTGAATATAATATGAGTATTAAATCCTACTTTATAATTTCATAAACATTTTTTGTTTCTTGAATAAACGGGATCGATAGGGTTGTTAGTGATATTGTGATGATCCGGAAACAAAAGAGAAAATTAATCCTTAAAATAATAAAACTACAGAAACTGCACAATTTTAGACATATCACATCATATTCATAAAAATGGTAAATCGTTATTCTAGGCAAAATTACGAGCAAAAGAGGCATTGAAAGATGAGGGACATCCTGGTTGAAGAATCTACGGGAATAGTTCAGAAAGTCCGCATTCCAACTATTTCGAACGCTGCAAACTAATCACTAACAGAAAAATAATATTTTATACATTCTAATAATTTAGTGTTGTCATATAAATTTACTTATTTTAGATTTTACAATTTAATAAGTGCTTTTTTAAGTCCATAATTATTAATTTATTAACTAGCATTAAAGTACCAAGGCATACATGTATAACAAGAATACATATTTGCCACAGTACGGTCACACTCCAGTGAGGCTGCCATAATATACACATTTGCATATAATAATATATTTATAGGTAAACAAAAAATGTTTTTATGTTTTGTGTTATATGAATTAAGTATTGGATTTTTTTCTGGATTTGGGATAAAGTACGCACCTATTTATATAAGGTATATTATTTTGTTTGACGTACGTGTGAACATCTTCAATGCAATAATTTTGTGGGTTATGTATATAGGCCAAAGATTGTTAAGCTATTAATATTTTTTACGTTATAAAATCTGTACATTACACATAAAGCGTAAATTTTATTTTCTTCTTCAGCCTTCATCTCTCCGCTGCTGGGCCTCTTCCATAACCTTCATTTTTCCCTGTTATTTGCTTCTTGTAGCCGTTTCTTCCCCCTCGCAGCGGCTAGTCAGCCCATCTCTTTTGCAGTCTTTCAACACCTCTTTTGTTCTCCCAAGGTCTCTACTTCAGAACACCAGGAGTCCATCTTGTGACATTCTGCCTTGCAACCTGCCCTGCTCATTGCCATGTTAACTTCACTGCACGATTCATGATGTCCACTTTTCTAGTCCTGCACCTAATTTCATAATTTCTTATTATCTCTTAGGCATATGCCAAGCATGGATCTCTCCATGGATCATTGCGTGCATTTGAGCTTCTGTTGAGCTTGAGAAAAAAATGTGTATCAAAAAAAATATAAAAAACCTAATAACTGAATAGAATCCGGCATATCTTTTTAAATACTTATCAGAAAAAAAATTAATCAAACATATTAAATCGAATGCTAAAAAAATATTAAACATTCGCCAAATTTAATAGCTATCAAATAATCTACTGTCATCATCTGGTTCAGTGTAGTCACTGTTAATATGGCATATCGCAACAGGTAATATCAAGGAAGGCACAGCTATTATTACACACCTGATCGGTGGCTATACATACTGGAAATTTGCATACCGGTCAACTATTCCAGATTGTAGAGATAGCGAACATTGATCAAAGTAAGACAGGTTAAGAGCACGCGTAACCTGAGATGTCCGCCGTTTAGCTGTACCATCCACATTCAGCGGCGGCGAACCTGAAAAATAAGTGTGCACGTCTTGTGTGCACGAGAAATGTTCAATTTTAAAACAAATGTGAAGCGTAAAATGTAGTGCAAGCGACAAGGATGTGGAAACAGTACAGATAGTTGTATCAAAATAAACAATTTGTTGACAATTCAAGAAAAATCGAATACAGCACAGGCACTAAGGTCTCTGGCACAACCCAGCATTATAGTGGTGTCCGCGGGGATCGCGGATTCGACAAAGATACCGGAAGGTAGGTTGCCGGAAAGAGCTCGAAGGCAGGGATGATGGAATTTCAGGCGGAGAGACGTCTCGGAGATGGCTCTGCAAGAACCGACACACACGGTGTAACTCGAGCTTCACATAATCTCGACCCAGCTCTAACTTCACACAAGCTTAGCTTGGTACCCATCTGGTCTAGAAGGAGAAGACTTGAACACGTGGCGGTGTTCTGGTTTGTTATGTTCTCCAGGAATACTTCTTGGACACATCCCAGGAAGGCAAGGACATGAAAGTGCATGCTCTATATTATTGAATGTGGAATTCATTGGAGAACCCAAAGGTATTTTTAGTGATTTTTACTCCCTTTCTTTTAACTCGTGGCGTCTGATTTCTTGCTTGTCTGACGAAAACACTTTGGATCAATTTTTAACCCTTTTTCCGTGATCCAATCGAGCTGAAACTTTGTAAGCAAACTCGTGGCAACGATCAAGAAGATCTATCAAAGATATTATCTTTCCTCCTTATCTAAGATGTTCCCAAGATGATGATGGCTGTTCGGTCATCCTCTTTACCCCTTCATATCTTAACAATATTTGAGACTCTTCTGCTAATAAAAATACTGTTGAGATCAGAGATTAGGTTATATTTAATGTTATTAATATTATTGCAGTACACGGATTGTCATGTTATTGTAATGTCAAGTATTGTAGCACAGCCCCAGAATTTATTTAATATTCCTCAAAGCTCCGTTTCTCCATAAATGATAATGGTTTTAATAAAGAAAAAACAGGTCCACGGTGATTGGTGGCACTAATTGTACAATCGATTCAATTAAGTCTGTGTGCATACCCCGCCTTACAGATCACGTAATACATGTGCCAGCTAATGCCCATGCCGAGGCAGAATATTAATGTCCAAAGACAAGTGTACAAATGTGAAGAAGGAGGGAACTAACACCAAAACGTACGCAAATACCGCATCGCGGTGGGACCGGCCCATTGATTTGCATTTACCTTGTAAGTTTTTGTTCGCGTTTAGATCAAGTAACACGCCTTCGTACGAAAACAGTTTAAACTGTCTCTATTAAATGAATTACGACTTGAATCTTATAATTTGAATCTTTTCATCTCTCCAAGAACATCTGTCAGTTAATTTTTATCAAGGCGTGATATTCAAGGATTAACCATCTATAATCGCTTATTTTATTACTATTTGATTTGATATTAAAGGTTGCTGGAAAAGATTTCTAGAAATAATTCGAAGATTTTTTTTTAATAAATATACGTCATATCAAGTCTAAATGAATGATAATCAATATTATCACTATGCATATACTCATTCAATTAGTTTGACATAAGCATTTATATGGGCCACACTTACCCTTAAAGGCTTTTAAAAATAAAATTCAGCACTCATGAAAATAATATTATTTTATCCAAAGGTAACCAAGGGGCTACTGAGATGGCTTGGTCACGTGGAACATAGGAGCGAGGAAAGAATGATTAAATACATATTTAGGCAAGTATTGAAGAAAGAACCGAAAGAACTTGGCCGGATTAACCAAATCTGGAGGACAGCACTGTCCACAACCACAGTGCGTAGATAAGGAAATATACAAAAGTGGACGAGGTAAGAATGATGAGTCAGGAATGTGGCATTTTATCTTCCCTGCCTAACTTTACGGGGAAACGGCTTGATAGAACAATGGTACGTTAGTATATGAAGACCCCATGGCAAGAAGTTGTTAACTAACATTCAAGTCATTTTGAGATAATTAGACATTTGCATTTCGCCTTTGAAAAATATGTTCTATTGCTAGTTCAAGATTAATTTTTATTGATTTATGTCACTAAATTTTCAAAAAGTATTTACAAAGTAAAAAATACGCATTTATGGACAAAAAAAGAAAATATACTAATTTTCCCTAAAAAATGTAGTTAACAACCATTTTTTCGCCTCTGGAACTCATTTTTAATAGAGTAACACCTATTCAAAATTGATAAAGCACGAACATCAAACAACCTTTCAAATGCTATCCGTTTTTACTATCCATTATTCAAAATTACAAAATACCTGGCATGTTAATTAATAATACAAAACATGATATGTACCATTTAAAATTATTGAAACATAATATATAAGTACATATTATAATAGTCTTCAAATAAAAACAAATGTATGACAGTACTGCCAGAGTAAAATTTATATTAACCATAAATATTCCAATCAAATTAAAAGGCGTGTTAATTTCAGAATGATGACATGAACATGTTATTTATTGAAGATAACACGTTCTTTCCATTAGTAACTGATTTGATTTTTATGAAAAAGTGTAGTTAACATGTTCATCCCTATGATTTGAACATGTTCTAATAGTTTTAAGTTCTGAACTTATTTCCAATGGAAAGAGCGTATTATTTAGTTTGGAGGGTTTATTAACACATTTTTGACAAAAATGTTAGTTAACAACTTTTTGCAATGGGGTCTTCTGATATCAATTTTACAAAGAAAGTTGATACTAGAAGAAAGCAAAAGGCAACTGACGATTGCTATTCTTGCTGTGTGCTTGGTTGTGGCAGCTAGAGTCCGTTCACTTTATGAAAGCCACTTGCATTAGTGTGAGTGATACCCTCTGTAACCTGTAAATTGTGTAGTGGTATTCCTTTTTTGAAGCTACTCCATTGGCCATTTCAGTATCACACTGGCAGTCACGCGGAGCTGTCGTTTCTTTGTTTAATATTTTTTATTTAAAGATACGGTGACTGCAATATCACGATACGGTGACCACAGACTTAAATAAATTTAATAAAAATTTAGATGAGGATTCGGAGTCCAATTCAGACAATATTTTATCGTATTGATTAAAATTAATAATAAGATTTTGAAACCATTTAACTATAATTATACCTGCTTATATATTATATAATTAATAATTAAACTAGCTATAACCCATCAAAAATGATGTGCTTTTGTTATATATTTCGGCAGCCAGTTAATGCTGGGAGAAGAGCGCTATCTAGAGTAGCGTCTTGATAACGTTAGTGATGGACATTATTAAAAAGATATATATGCTTTTTTGCTTCTTTTACCTTATTATTATATTATATCACATTATTGTTTCAGCATTATGGTATCGTTTGTGACGTTAATTGTTACGTAGAGAATTATATATTTTGATTAACGATTAATGCCAATGTCATATGCGAACAGTATATAATGGATTAACTTGTTAGTTTTAATTTTCAATAAAATGAAATATTTAAAAAATCAGAGTATTTTATTTGAAAGAGCATGTAGTCAATGTTTTATAACAATTTTGAAATCAAATTGATTTTGAACACAGAATGATTTTTTTTAATGGTACTTGTACTTTTGCTAATTTTAGGTTTAGAAACTAAAATCTTTTTTTTTGCGTCTGTCATTTACTAAAAAAATAATGTTACGAGTTTTCTAAACGCACTGTTACTCACACTAATGCAAGTGGTTTTCCTAAAGTGAACGCGACTACGCGACAAAATGGCGATTGTTGTAAGTCAGGGCCAAATAATATAGAAATAGAAGAAAAGGTGAAATAATTTTATTTACTAAACGGGTACATTTATTTTAATATTCAAAGAAACAGTAAAGAAAATACATTTATTTATGAAATAATATTATGAATTATGACAAATATATGAAAAATGAACATAGGTGAAGTGAATAAAATCCATTAGAAAATATGATAAAATATAAAAAAATATTGTAAGAATTAAAAATAATATAATCTGTGATGTTAATTATTTTACCAAAACTTTAATTAAGTGCTTATGTCAAATAAATTAACAAGATAAATGATTAATATCATCTGCGACAGCTTTTTTGTACCGACATTGTCACGGTTTGTGACTACTCGGGGGGTCCTCATTATACGTACGGCTGTGATCAAAATATTCCGACAAGTCAACACCCGCTGGCCAGTGCTCGCCTAGATTCGTGGGCACGTTGGAAATTTTATATTTTTATTATTTAAATATATTTTATTTACTGTTATCAAAACATTAATCAAAATTGATTTTGTTCAAATAATTGATATAAACCGTAATACGATTTGTTTTACTACACTTACAACTACACCAGATTCTAATTTACAGACGGTTGGATGGTAAAAGTTTAATGAATTTATATATATTACTCAAAAATACAGTCTAAATTAGAATAATAATTTTTAGTGAACGCAACACCGAAATGATAAAGAAAGCGTAGATACGTGGATTGTTCCATTTGATCGTAAAAAACGTAATATTGACGGGTCATATTTTTAGAATTTACCCAGCAATAATGCACCTGGAAAGATGTTTTGGTTCTAGTGTTAGACAGTGTTGGGCACATTGTTTCATTTTTTTTAAATAAAATAATAATTATAACATATTTAGACCAGTAGAATATTTGTAAAGATGAGCAAAGTATATATAAGTACACATGTGTCGGTATAATTTATTTGAGAGTTATGAATTGAGAGTGAAAAAAAATTTTTTACGTAAATTTGTAAGTAAGATAAAAAAAATATTTTATTTACAATATAATACACCTGGTTGAAAATGTGTTAATTAAAATACCAATGGGTAAAATATTTTTAAATCTTTTAATTTTGTTTTAGTGATTTGTTCTTATGTATGATAAAAAATACTTATCTATTAAAAAGCTTTTAAAATAGTAATAAACAACGTATTGTAGGTATGTAAAAAGTAAAACATAAGAATTTTGTTTTATTAAGCCTTATGTTAAAAGAGGTTATTTTTACCAGCAAAACGATCAGACACTAAATATCAGTGCTTTCATCTCAATAAAACTATTATAGATGGCCAAATTATTAATGAATTACTTAATTCGCGAACTTTACATAAAAAATAACAACTCAAGTGCAGGAATGAATAATACAAATATCTAGTTGCCCATGCCGCTTAGCGGTATTTAAGTATAAATCATTGAACTAGGGAACGATATTTATTTCGTGGATACTAAATCATCCATTGATATTAATGCAATTAAATTTTTTACTGGTTTTAAAACTGATAAATTTAATTAAATATTTATATGCGCATAGAAATTCATTTAATTGTTAGCCACTTTGATGATTTACGAGTTTCGTGCGCACGTAAGGCAAGAAGCTCATCTTCGAATAAAAAAGAAATCAAATTAGTACCTCTAAATTGAATTACTTTTAATTACCATAAAAAATATGGCGCCTTATAAAGTGTTATATTAACATGTTGTATTACATATCTACAACATCTCTTAAAATGTTATGCCATTTTCAAATAAATTAGTAATTCAAGTAAGCTTTACTTGAATTTTTAATTTTAGAGAAACTAGTTTTTTTATTTTTGTGAAGGATTACGAAAACCTTATTCATACAAAATTCTAATATATTCAAAAACGCAACATGTGATTATTATTTTTTTTACGAATGTTTTATCAAAGTAAAAAAATATGTTATTTATGGTAAATATTGCTAGTGTAGATATTTATAACATATTTAATTTGTAGGAGGCTTTTAATTTTTTTTAATTATTGACATTATTGACACAAAACAATTACGACGAGACGTGTATATAAAATACGTGTCATCAATATTCCTACGATTTTTAAACAAGACTATAGAATCAGACCGTTACAACACTACGTAATGTTTCCCACTCCTAGTATGCACTCCGTGAAAATACATGATTCTTTCTAGCACTCCCAACTATTACAGTTTTAAACGTTAATTCCATTATTTTGTATGTCATCTAGTAAATAAGTAATAGTAAATAAGTGTTTTTAGGCAGTAAGTTGTTTTGTGTGAAGCGCCCTTAAGGTGAGTACTCACGAAAACGGCGCTATATAAATCATCCAATTATTATTATTATTAAAACGCTTGTGGCATTAAAATAGTATGAATATTTATGTAACTTACTGATGTCGTGGACTGTGGCTCAAATTCCCGATAATTGATTAGATCACTCGATAGGTACCTTAGCAACTAGACCAACATGTACGTCAACAAGCAATTTAGTGATAGATAAAGGAAGAGGAAAAAATGCATTTCACCAAATAATGATCAAGGCGAATGTATAGACATATATTCTGAATTGGATCCAGGATATAGAGAACATTACAGCAACAAGAACGCAGTTTTTTGATCAAGAAGTAGATATTATTATTTTTTAAAAAAAGCCTATATAAAATATACTTAAAGTACAAAATAAATAGTACCTACAAGAATGCAACATTTTATTTCACTGAAACCTCGAAAACTTTTTAATATTTTCTCTTCTTTAAATTAATAGTTGTGTTTTTATTTTATTTTTTAAATAACAGATGGAAAAATGGTGGATGAAATGGTATATGTATATTTAATCAAATCATTTTATTATCGGGCACAGAAATTATTATTTTACACTGGTGAATATGTTCAACTACCCGGGTGACCAGCTGAATATATTCACTATATCTGGACTTTGGGCTGATTCACAAGTCGATTTTATTAATATATCATATGAAAATAATAATACTAATAATAGTCTATTAATAACACAATAATCTCGGATGTGCGGTGGTTAGTATGTCCATCTTTGGCTCCAAAGGTCAAAAGTTCGATCCCACCAGTGGCCACCAAGGTAGTCACATTTACATGCACTGTGCTTTGTTGGAAAAAAAATTATATAACATGTTGTTATGTTCACGCTTACATATTAACCGTTTGGTCATTGTCAGTGCAGGCTGCATACCACCCGTATACCTCATTAAGAGCTATGTTTGTAAACGAAGTATGTAAAAAGAAGTGAATGAAAATTATTTTGTATATGGTTATTTTGTGGCAAAAAATTCAGCACTCTCAAATTACGTTTAGCAATGAAAACGAAAATTACTAGTCATTTTCTTGCGTTTGTTTTTCAAAATGTAGCAAGGAATCTTTTACCGGAACTTGGCAAGTCAGAATGTTTTCCTTTTGGATTTAGACAGTTGTTAGGTTTGTCTTCAGTAGTGATGAAGATCGACAAAAAAGATTATTTGAATTTTAACATTTGATTTTAAATGCTCAACAACACAACTTTTGAAGGCTATTAATCAATATTAATGTTTTAAACCCGGTTTTTAGGTAATTACTCAAAAAAATTGTATTTACAATTAGCGATCTTTCAGGGTTACGCGTTATCAGATATACTAAAATTTAGAAAATATTTGACGTTTCTACGACATACATGGGTTGTAATCACAAAAGTCAACAATGGATTAATCGTCACAAAATTCGATTCTTCTATTTATCTGAAAAAAGGTCCTGTAATCATTTTTTTTTTGGGCACGATACAAGACGGTTGTTTTGAAATAGCTTTCGATTCTCTACGAGTATATTTAAAAAATATATACAATTCGAAATACCGTCGTTTAACCCTGCCAAGGCAAAGTCTCTATAATACTCACCTGCGAACTCTATTAATAAATTTTTTATTAAAATTGATGAAACTAGTGCAACGGATTGACTAAAGATTATTATTATTAACCTCCACGAAGGAAATTCAGTGCAAAAAATTCAAAATCAGCCGCATTAAAATGTTCAAAGATTTTTTTTTTACTTACAGTAATAGAATAGGCGGCTCAGTCGCAGATTGAGTTCTTAATTCTAAGATCAAAGACTTGTAGAAAGAAATTGGAAAAAAAGGCAGAAAAATCTTATTTTGACAATAGAAGGCTATACAGCAAACAACTTTTTGTTAGAGTATGGTAGAAGTGTAATCATTATTTTTTTAACTAGAAATACGTACTTTCAGTTTCAGAACAAAAATATTACATCCAAAAAGGATATATCCACAAAATTTTTACTTAAAAGGAAATTAATACTGCTCTTCAATCAGCTTCTATTAAAATTTATTTTCAAATAAGAGCTATAAACAATGTTGCTTATATTAAAATTATTATCTGAAAATTATATTTCACTTATTGATATTAAATTTTACATCAATATTGTAACGCGGCGAAAAAGAATTGCGCACTTCTGCCACACATTACAACACTATCGATGATTCCAGAACGGCCTAGCGTAATCTACGGCTTTCGGGAAGCATCAAAAAGCCATATCGCATATAAAAGCCTGGAGGCCACGGGAAAGTTCTACTAAACACTGGGAACGCCTAGAAAGTTCGGGAATAACGGAGTTGTAGTTTTTAGCGCGCTTGACAGCGAAATAGAAGCGAAGACAGCCGCGAGCTGCGGAAGCCAGTGTAGCCAACCGAGCGATAATTAATCTGGTAAGTTCTTACGTAGCGAAATAAACCGGAGCGAATTATACGTGCTGAAATTGGATGGAAATTAGATGAATAGTGAATATTGAATACAGTGTTCAAACGATAATAAAGTGTATTTAAGAGTGATAGATTACGAAGCAGTTTAATTTAAATAAAAGCGTTAAATTTAATAGTGTTAACTGACTTTGTACGTTTGATTAATTAATTAATCAGTAAGTTATAAACTTGTTATTGAATTCCAGCGTTCTCATTAATTTTTCCAGCAGCCACGACACGTGACAATATTATTAATGACGTATCTATATAATACGTATCGATGACTTTGTTTATAAACAAGTTTTTTTATCAGTCAGTGTAAAAACTGCCGCCACTGCATAACGTGTATCAGAAAATCAACCTTAATAACATGTCTAGTTTTCAAGAGAACAGTTTTCCGCTCCTAACGACTCCTGAATTCCTACCATTTATGTTGTCAATCAAACATCAAACATACAATGTAATGGTGATTTATATCCAGCGAAGCTGGACTAAATTGTACGGGGTCTTCATTAAAGGACTGACATTTAAGGTATAAAATTACAGAACGCAAAATCTTTTCGGAGTATTGCTATATGTGTTGCATTAATGATGTATTTGTGATCTGATTAAATTAAGCGTTATTTTTTCCCACTTTTGAGACTCTCAGAGATTTGGTTAGACTCTTCCTAACGCAAATGAAAAAATCTTTCCCCTCTGAACTCGAATTTTGAAGCGATTAACGAATTGTGATTTGTGACGAATTACGTTTAACGAATCCAATACGTAATACGTAATTTCCAAAAAATACGTATTTTCACACAAATTTTATATTTCTTTAAATTTCAAAATGAAAAAATGCAATTAATATTTGTTATCATGTTAGGATTTTTGAACAAAATAAACAACGTTAAAAATAATATAACATTGAAAAATCACAATTTAAAAGTCTAACAATTTTATAATTATGAATTGTATGCCCGAAGCACTTGCAATGCACCGAGTATTATAATGTAGTTAATTAATCCAAAATTAATCCAAAATATTTATCGGAAATAGCCCAAAAGCCAAAATTAGAGAATATAGGTGGTTAACAAATAGTACATTGGTGTGTGTAGGTATCTATATATTAAGCTGAAAAACTACGTTTCAGATCACCCATTTGGCGGAGGGGTGCATTGTTGAAGTTGGACAGCATTACACAGGATGCGGATGAAGATGGCGTAACGAAGAAGGATTGTGGGCAGTTAGTTACTTGAGGAGACCAGGGCGTTGATCAGTTGACGAAAAATAAAAAAAAATCAATCCTTTTATTATTCTTTCAACTAACATTATTAAATCATTTTGAATAAGTGGTGCAGTTTAGCACTGGCACAAATTTAAAATTAAAAAAAAATTCCAAATTGCCAGGAGTACCTACCTAAAAATAGTGTATACAAAAAAAAAACTAAAACTTAGATAAAACTTTTGGTGGCTGAAAATAGTAGAACTTATGAGTATACAAGACCAATATAAAAAAATATCACACTATTCCTATTGATTAAGAAAATTACTTAACTGGTTCACACTGGATTAATTAACTTTGAATTGGCGCTCTAATTCAGTGTTTTATCATTGTATCCTATTGTTAATGAATCAAGTGTTTTAAAAAATTAAGAGATAAGATAAAAATTATTTTCTAATTTATGCTTTTTTTTTTATTTATTTTTATTTTTTACATCTCAGACCCACAAAACTTCACATAGATATTTGTCTGTAGGTGCATCAATATATATATATATGTATATATATATATATATATAAATAGTATTTACCAAAAATATATTCATATTAATTTATTACAATAGATCTTATAAACTCAAATACAAATCAACAATACAAATATTACCAAAATCAAAATAAGTCTCTTTTATTTACTAGGATAATTATTATTTGCTTAATACTAGGACTGGTATTTTTCACATTTGCATGCATATGCGTGTGAACATAGCAATTATTTTTAATTTTCTTGCAAGAATTCAAAGCATTTAATTCGTCAATAAAAAATAAACAAAAAACCCTAATCAAAACATTTTTTTGTATCATCTTATTGAATATTGAAAAGTTTTGCAAAATTCAAAAAATCGCAAGCCTTCTGTCAAGTTTTCCTCCCAGGGCGTTTCAGGTTTAAATTAATTGACAATTTGAAATACAGGCTTTAATGATTAAAGCACAGACGTGAGCAGGTTTGCCTTTGAAAAGCTCAAAGGTACCATGAGGCACACCGCAATGTCTAAAAACAAGCGTGCTCGGTGACTGTGTCTAGTCAGTAATGATGTATGATTCAGAAAACACGGACTCTGACAACCGGTTTGACACCAAGAGTGGCGCAGTCGCGACGGAAAGGTCAATGCTGAAGATCTTCGACCGAAAAAGGAAAGAAATAATTCGACAATAGACTCGTTTCGAGCCCAAGTGGCATAAACAGACGTATTGAAGTGGAGTGGGAAAGTCCTGGAATTGCTGCGAGCAAAAATCTCACTGGTGGATTCCAACGCAGTGGATGGATGACATCAAGAGAAATACTGGTGAAAATTGAGTGTTAGCAAAATACACATGTTAAAAAAAGTTCCGTTTCTAGAAGTTGCGTACTGATAAAATAATACTTTATTTTTACGAAATTAAAATACTTTTTACTCCCTTTATTTTACTCGTGGCGTCTGCTTGCTTGCCATCAACAAAAACTTTGGATCGATTTTTGACCCTTTTCCCGTGATCCAATCGAGCTGAAACTTGCAAGTAGACTCGTGGCGACGATTAAAAAGATCTATCAAATTTTCGTTAAAAAAAATTAATAATTATAGTATAATTTCGGATTTTTAGAACTTTTATTGGTTTTTTCAAATTGGAATCATTAGAAAAGTTTGATTACGGCGGCCCGATAACGTCGCGGAATATTTTCTAAATTAGAATTACTCCGTCGGTATGCATAATAGGTGCTTCACTACGAATGTCGAAAATCTAAATTGACTGACAAATGTTTTTAGAATTTAATCATCAAAGCATGAAGTGTCTTATCAAAGCTCAAAACATCTGACATTTTAGAAATATATTAAATTACTGTAAGTTTAGTATAATGTTATATTTTTAATTCGTCTTTAATCGTTGTTAT
This sequence comes from Agrypnia vestita, assembly GCA_016648135.1. NCBI lineage: Eukaryota > Metazoa > Arthropoda > Insecta > Trichoptera > Phryganeidae > Agrypnia > Agrypnia vestita. The sequence goes on along the minus strand of JADDOH010001053.1, from coordinate 71,651 downwards.
ATTTTACAAAGAAAGGGAGTATAATAAAAGCTTGGTTTTTATGGGTTAGTTTTTTAAAACTAATTTTGATTTACAAATAAAAGTGGTGAGGCATATTTAAAAAAAATGTTTTTATTGTATAGTGAAAAAATTACTCGATTAAAAATTAACCGAAAAATGTTGTCTAAGGTTAATTAGAAATAAAATTAATGGTACAACTTGCCGATGTCATTTGTTTTACTTTTACTACATTACCTACTGCATTAATAAATTCATATGTGTTTTTTGAGGTTGATTGTATGGAGTACTCATTCATAAATTGAATGTAGACATCTTAGCAAATATAACTTATTACTATAAATTTATCTGTAATGAAACAGATTACATAAAATCTCCATAATCTGTATAGATTATAGGATAACTGCATACAATTCATATATAATTAATGAATGAAATATTTAGATAAGCCATATTTCCGCCAGATGAATACCTCTCTGAAAACAAACTTTTAAAATTATTGTTATCATTTGAAAATTATTAAAAATTTATTGTTTGTTGATCGTCATATATTGTTAAGTATGGGTGTATATAAAAGGCACTAGGTACATGTTATATGAATCTCCTATTTTTTGAAAATAAGAAATATAAATATAATAGACTGTTCAATGTAATAAATGACAAAGGAGAATTAAATATATTTAATTTTAAAATGGCGTTATTTAGTATCCATTATTTAAATTTTGATTTATTTTTTCTTCAAATGTTTTAACCTGTCTAATGCAATGTTTACGTTAGTGTCTTGTTCCGGTAAACTGTCTAGATAATTATTTTTAATGGAACAATTACGTAGAAGAGTATAAATATAGTAATAATCATTGAAATATGTATAGTGTAATTTTTTTTTTTAAATAAAACTAGTTAAGTAAGGTCGCTCGATGCAACATATGACTTAACAGTAATTTCCTAGAATATTTTTTATTTAGGTCTTTGCTTGAACACCCTGTATTACATACGTAACATAAATTTGAGTGATAGACAGGTATCTAAATATAAATTGTATGGATATAAAGAAAAGGGGTGCTAGGTCACTTTGACGGACAAACAGATGAAGTAGGAGTGTGATGAGGCAGACTGCTACACATATCCGATCAGATTACAGGTTTCATTTAATTAGGTGGTCATTTTGAAAAACTACACAGAAGACCATGAATAGTGAGCAAAGTTTTGTTACTTTGGTAAATTAAGAGATATACATAATCAACCCATCAGCCGTCAGTCATTTTTTTGACGAACGCATTGTTCAAAATTTCAAAAAAGGATAATTCGAAATGAACCGATTCTTCAAAATCAAATTTGATTCTTCATACTGTAATCACGCATTGTTGAATTTCGGCGCTTCGAAAAAATAAATGTAGAAACATTTTAAAACATATTTATAAAAATTTCATATTTTTTGTCGTAGGCACTGCAACAACGAGCTGTACACACTGCTTAATGAAATAATCGTTCCAAAGTTGATTAAAATAAGACTTTGGTGGTTGGGTCATATGGAGAAGATAACCAAACGTTAATTACAAATGTCATTGCTGCAACAGAGCAGGAACTTGTGAAGGCCAAAGCTCACGTGACAAGATCTATTACCCTGTCACGTGAGCTATATATATATGGATGATAAGTAATATATATATATAATAGATATATATATATATATATATATAATAGATATATATATAGATATATATATATTTTCTGGGTAAAAAACTCCCAAAAATAATGCACTTTGCAATTTGTCAACCGATTCTTGTAGATTCTAATGAAACAGGTATAGCCCAATTAAAATGCACAATATATCACTGTTACTTAAGAATATAAATAATGTTGATAAATAAAAAGTTTCCAAGATAAAATCAGATTTTGCTTTTTATAAATAATTAAACTATAATTATTTTTCAGCACATTTTATTGATCGCCTTGTATCAAAGGTAAAATTCTTAGCAAGTTTTGATATTTTATTATAAATATCACGTATTAAAAAAACTGATGAATTATATGTTTGCAGTAATTAATGTAATAGTGATCATTAACGTTAATAAATGAATAAAAATGGTCGAAAATTCTTAACCAATATACCAGGCATTATTCCAATACTAAACAGAAAACGGCTTTCTCAATTTTCTCTCCTTTTCAATAGCATCGTCTTTACTTGTGCGAGACAAAATCAATAAAAATACTTTTTTCACTAACAGCATCCATGGCTAGCCACAATGCACCGACTTGACACTATAAAAAGCAGTTGATGGTCGCCATATTCGCTGTAATTTCAAAAGTTAACACATATCTTCTCGACGATACTGCGTTTACCGCTTCTCAAAGTGGCTGCAGAATGTCACCTGCTTCTAACGGTATCCCGTGGCAGTGAAACTGCGCTGTGTGCACTGCAAGCCACCATAGAAAATAATCCTGGAGCAAACCTGCAAGGGTACAAGTATCGCAGGTACAAAAAACAAGTTCCGATCTAATGAATACGGAAGCAAATGTGGGCATCGTCTCGAACCCGTAACACATGACTTGATAAAATAAAACAGTTATATTCCATTCCAGTCTGGATCGAAGAAAGCAAAACATAGCAATTTATAGCACACTGTGATTTTTAAAATGTTTTTAAGCATCATGGTTTAACACGGGCTTATTCGTAAAACAGAACAATAACAAAATATTACGCAATAAATCATACCTACAAGTCAATGGAAGTGCTTTAAAATAAATAAACATTTTGTCGACATATACGCGCTTTTATTATTCAGATAAATTTTATATTAAAATATATCTAAGATATTAAATGCAAATTGCTTCCATTCATTTGTTGGGCCACTGTTGTTTGTGATTTTTTAATTTTTCAAAATATTTGAAAGTACCATTTTTTACGTAATTATCGTTCCATCAAAATATTTCTAAAAAATATTATTACTTTTATTTTCTAACTCTTCGAAACGCCAATCTCAAATATAAATAGAAATGTATGTATTACATTAATATTATTAATATTTTCAAAATAGCTAAACGCTTGTACCACGAATATAGGACTAAATTTGTGGTAGACCGAATGTCTATCCCTAGACCAAACAATGTTTATATACTCTTCTTGAGGCCAAATTATCTCGCTAAACCATTTTAATTATATTACGCGTATTTTTATATTACTTTATTACCTAGTCTCCTTTTTATGTTTTTACCGATAATAAAATTTATATTTAGATATTTCTTATTCTACCCAAAAATTCTTCTCGACGATCATGTTAAAACTGCATCCACCCTTTTTCCTATTACTTTGAAATTTCACCGGCGTAGATCTGTCACTGTATTGAACGGTAGTGCTTCTATAGAAAAGTTCCGATTGAGAAGGTCGTATTCTCTATTCTATTCTCTTTCGTTTGCTGGGCGTAGGAATCCTGAAAGTTGTCCTACTCCAAAAAGTACTTTGACAATTCTTTTTCATTCCTGCATTTCATTTAAAGCAGTGTAGAATTTTCCTGTTATATATTTTATTTTTTAGGGGATCGCCCGATGGATATGCATCACATGACTACAATATGTGTTTCAAACATTTGTTACTTTGTAACTCGTAAATGAAATATCTTAAATTGCGTACATTAAAAATATAATGGGAACTCAACAGATTTTGGATTGGATTGGAGGTGTTTGAGAAATAATTTCCGTGTTCGCATGTCGAGAGTAGAATAGATTAATTTGGGTGCCTACATACGAATATGAATAACGCCCATGTGTTAATACAAAATTTTAAGTGTTTCATCAAGCCATTAAAAAATATTTACGAAATAGAATGTTTGCGGCGTATATACAATAAAACAGGCTGGATATTTTTATAAAACGGGTTTTTCATGCTTCTCTACAGCATTTTTCATGCTGTATATGGAATTATTACAATCAAATATATATTCTGATACCTCGTAATTCACAAAAAGTTATAATATGTTACTGATACGTACAGTAAATCAGGCTGTAGTTTTTAGTATTTCAATTATAAAAATAATTGTATTTATTGTTCACATTTGTAGCTGTAAAGTGGTGGCTTATTCCAGTGTCACGACTATCATACTCGTCGGATAGAAACGGATTTTAATTTTCACTATTTACTAGTATTGCTTGGGTTGTAAAATATCACGCTTAATGATATCATAGTTTGATGGTACACTTTGAAACAATAAATTACAAAATTCAACAGGGTAAATAGAATTAGGGTGCATATGAACGAATGAAACTGTGTCTCGCGTCTCTGCTCTATCCTTTACGCACGTTTTAAGACAAGTGTCATCCCTGTACATCAATGTGAGTACACACTTTTTTTCAAACTATTAACGTTATCAACTTAAACTGGACCTTATAATAAATGTTATTCTGTATAACAAAATTTAACAGACATGCTGAAAATACTGAAGTATTCTACAACATTAAAATTTATTCATCTAAATTCATCTAAATCGAAAAAATGTTAATCTAGAATTTCCAGCAGCATGCTATAAATATTTTTAATTAAACTCTACATGTGTACAAATCTGTAAATCCTACCAAATAAATGGATTGATTATTAAAATGGATGAAATATAGCTATACTTTCTCTACTTTATGTAAAATTAAATACTACTACTAGTTTCGAGAATGACATAACCCCAATCAATCTCTCGTAACTCGAGTAATAGAACATATACATTTAATTAAATTCAACTAGAGAAAACAGTTATAAGGTATAAACAAACAATTTTATAACTCATAACGAAAAATCTCTGAAATATTAATGCCAATAACATCAATAATAAAAATAAATCGAAACTCAATGAATGTCTCGTAATGTACCTATCAAAATATTCTGTCAGATATTTATTTAATTTTTTTTTCCAAAACACATATGTATGTATGTAGCATTATGCTTCAATTTTATTATTTTTTATCACCAAAATAAAAAATGAACTCTTAGTTGCAAGCGCCTGAAATCCTCCAGTATTGTTTTTTTTTATACGTAGAATTTTTGTGGTCTAACACCAACTGTCATATTTTAAGGAAACCTCAAAGAAAAGTTTAGTAAGAAATCACGAAGATTGAGTCCGTGTTAGAGTTTGTATTTTAAACTGGCAATTGGTCAGTTTCAGACCAAAGAGAACGCCTCTGCCGAACCCGGTATGCGATGAAAGCCTGACGGAGGTAGCGGGCAAGGTCACGCTTGTATACATCTACAAAAGGCGGAAACTTGGCGAGTCAGAAGGCTTTGAAGGAAATGCAGGAAGTATGGAAAATATGCCCCTACTGACACACTATTTGTTGTGTATTTCCACATACCTTACACACATACCTCAAAAGTGTTATATTTCGCTACGCCAGCCATGATCACGTGAAGTGATATAATGATTACCTTACGAAATGAAAAATGTTTTAATATTAATAAGAATATTATATTACAAATAGATTTGTTTGAATAAATTTGTTTGCAGTGAGAACAAGAAGCATAACTTTTATTTAAACATTTATTTGGAAAAATAATCGAAGTTAAATATTTATCTGGTAGAATATTTGAAATATTAAAATCTGAATAACATTTATTATATTTATTATAGTAATAGAAATATTACGAGCTATATTTTTTACTTCATTCTTTTCATAATATATGCTTGGGAAAAAGTCATGCTTCTTGTTCTCAATGCTCGCCCCTGCCACTGCCTATTACCTACCAATAAATACTACCTTATTTTTTATATTATTAAAATTTTATATTATTTTATACTATTAAAACATATTTTATTTTTCTTGAACGGATTGATTGTGATTGATGTACCCCATCGGTGGATGGAAGATCCCCCGACGTGGTAGTTGTTGGGAGAGAATTTCCACTCGACCGGGAAAATTCTTCCCTGTTCATTGTGTGTGGCTGTGTACGTGAAAGTGTTAATAGATATGTTCAGCAGTGTTAATAAGATAGAGAAAATCAATACAGGGTGTAAGTAATACTAATTTTTTATGTTGCAGTTTATTTGGCCAATCTTTAAAGGTTGGATTGCGAAAATGATTATTACTTGCCTAGAAGTTGAGTTGTTTCTCGGTTCCTCATAGAGGATGGATAATGAATAGTTTGAAAGCCATTGAAATCATAAAAATATTTAATTCTAAAAATACACTTATAAATAGTATCTCTTTTCTGTCCACTTCATCCTAAGGCTTTTTGCCAAAAAAATAACCCTCCCCACCACGCGCCACCCTGCCCTAACCGATCAGATTGAAAATGTTTGTATTTATGTTAGTTATTAACCATACCTGATGATGAGAGGGACTGTTCTTTTCAGTAGTAATTAATAACTCATTGTGTGTGTATTACAAAGTTTAAATAAAACGTATTTTAAATTCAGTGTTTTCATTTGTTCCCACAGCCACCACCCGTGACAATATCTAAAATCATTTTTTTGATTTTCAAATAACTATCTATTTTATAATATACAAGGAAAAAAATTTAAATACAATGTACTTACTGTTATTATTATTATTTTTATAATTAATTAAATTATTAGGTCCTTACATATGAAATTGGCGTTTAGTATGGGAAGAACAGAAAGCCGATTTTTTTTATTATAATATATTTATTTAATCAAAGTATGTACCATTGCTATCTATGCACTTTTGCCATCTCATAGGTAGTTCATCGATCCCTTTACTAAAAAAACCATTCGGACGGGAATCAATAAAATCTTTGAAGGCGGTTTGGACTGCCCCATCGGAGTTGAATTTTTTCCTTTGCAAGAAGTTATCCAAATTTCGAAAAAAATGGTAATCTGTTGGGGCAAGGTCCGGAGAGTACGGTGGATGTCTTAGACATTCCAATTGAAGCTCCTCTAATTTGGTAGCCGTCTGTTGTGCAGTGTGTGGTCTAGCGTTATCATGAAGCAGCAGTGGCCTAGAGCGATTAACCAGCCTCGGTTGTTTAGCAGCTAGCTTTTCCATCATGGTTTGCAGTTGCTGACAATAGACATCTGCCGTAATCGTCTGGCCAGATTTAAGAAAGCTGTTGTGAACGACACCAGCACTAGTCCACCAAACGCTCACAAGTAACTTTTTTGGAGTCAATTTTCGCTTGGGGCATGGTTTGGCTGGTTCGGCAGGGTTCAGCCATTGCGATGAGCGCTTCCGATTATCGTACAGGATCCACTTTTCATCACAGGTAATGATTCGATTTAAAATCCCTTCATTATTGTGCCGGTTGAGTAATGCAACGCAGCAGTCAACGCGCGTTTGTTGATTTGCTTCACTCAATTCGTGAGGTACCCACCTTTCAAGCTTTTTCACCTTACCAATTTGCTTCAAGTGGATTAAAACAGTTTTATCACTAATACCGCAGCCTGCAGCTAACTCGGATGTGGTTTGCGATGGATCCGCTTCCACAATAGCCTTCAATTCTTCATTATCAACTTTGGTCTCCGGCCGTCCACGGGGCTTGTTCTGCAGGTCGAAAATTCCAGAACGAAAACGTTGGAACCAAAAACGCACTGTGTTTTCTTTTGCGGCACCGTCGCCATACACATCATTAATCCTTCGAGCTGTTTCTGCAGCACTGGTGCCACGGTGGAACTCGTACTCGTAAATAACGCGATATTTCAAGTTTTTCATTTTGTAAACTGAGTGACGCAAAGAAAAAAACAATTGAGGAAAAAACAAATGAATTATAATTTTCAAAACACAAATACATGAGTAAATAGCTGTATAAATTTGGATTTGGAATTCCAAACCAAAGAGAAGATATTTGAGATCAAATTTGCCAGTACGGCTAAACGCCAATTTCATATGTAAGGACCTAATATTTTAGGGTTAACCTGTGTATTTTTTAATTGATCCATCCAATTTGTTTTAAAAAATATATTTTACCCATCTTTTACAAATAAATAAGTAGGTATAAAAAATAAGAAGGTTCACATTTCTGTTTTTTTTTGTTTACGTAAATATGTATACCTACACTTAAGGAGAAATGACGCCTTTAAAATTACGAGGCATTTCAAAATCTGCTTTGCAAATGACTACCTATTTTGGCCACAGCTTGCATATTTAACTGTACTTACTGAGACTGCGTCACCATATTTTTACAAAATAATAACTTTGTTAAATTTAAATTTATTTATCCCTAGAAATTTGGCACATTCCAACCAAATTATGTTTCAGGGAATGCGTATTAAATCATTTAAATATTATATACGTACTGTGCATACAAGATAAATCTTCAATAATGACGTGTTTTTTTTAATAATCAACTATATTTATTTAAATATTGAAAATGTTAAAAAAAATTCAAAGATTATTTTATAATTCAAATTACATAGAATTAAGGAGCACCTAAGCTTTTCAAACATCAATGAATTATACTATTCTGAATTTTCTGATTAACTATTGGAAAAAAAACATTATTTTGATATTATCAAGGGTATAGAAATTTTACAAACAAATACCATAGGATTACTTACACTCAGATAAATTAGAAATGAAAATAAATGTTAATAGCGAATAAAATATTATAAACTAGCTATAACCCGTCAAAACTGACGGCACTTCTACATGTCGGTTCTTAAGATAAGTATTTATGTATATAAAAAAAAGGAAAAAGTACTATCAAGTAGAAGAGTGAAAAAGAAAAGAAAAAAAAAGAGAAAAAAGAAAACACTACTGCAAAGAAAAAAATACTATAAGGAAGTTACGGACGTTACATGAAGTTACGGCGGATGGACGGACGGACGGACGGATAGCCAAATCCTATATTGTAGGTATAGCAACTTTTTAATTTTTCTTTCTATTTTTAACATTTATCCTTATTACTTATTCAACTCACAATAATTTTTATTTTTATTTTTGTTAAGGCAATGTAGTGAGTGAAATCCACCACTATTACAGTATTAATTTTTAATAATTTAATTTTTTACATAGTAATATTATTGATTTTATTTTATACATTGTAATACTATTGAAAAAAATACATGTTACAAGTTAATACAATCATATAAAGCCCACAAAGTGGAGCAATTTTCTAAATCATCACACCTGCCTACATCAGCCATGATGATGGACTCTACAATGGGATCCGAAACGTCCCGAAACGAAATTGCCCCCAAAACATGTTGATTATTTCATAAACAATGGTTTTATGCAAAGCGTTTTATTTTTATCAGTTCTTATAATGGTGCCACAATGTAGCTTTTGTCGAAAACCTTTTTCGTTTTATGCAGCAATGTGATACGGACAGAATCAGAAGGTTATAAATAACTTCAGATTCATGTACTGTAGATCGGTTTCTTTACTAACACAACATCACATGCATTTTATACTTACTTTTGTCATTATTATGTTATTTTATATTTATCTTTATTATCTTACTTACTTTCTTTCTTACTTTCTCTTTTTATACTTACTTTCTCATTTTATATTATAAGATATTTTGTGCAACATCAAATTACGGTAATAGGTTTTGTAACCGCTGAAATAAATAAATAAATAAATTGAACCGTATAACTATTACCATTCTTCGGGAGCGCTTAGTGAAAAAAAGAAGCATGAATTTTTTCAAAGCATATTTTTTGAAAAAAAAAAGCGAAATAAAAAATATGTCTCGTAATATTCCTATCACAATAATTAAAATATTATTCATATTTTAATATTTCTGCCAGGTAAATAATTAATTTCGATTTTTTTTCCAAATATACAATACCTACATATGTTGAAATAAAAGTCACGTTTCTTGTTCTCACTGCACGCCCCTGCCATTCTCGCTCCTGCTTACAATTATCCTTCCAGCTCTTTCGTACATTTACCGTCATTTGGGTTGCCAACGTGAAATTTAGTAGCCCTGTCAATTTCACTAAAGCTTTTCATAGTGAAATTATCTTTTCTGAACTTAAAATCTACAAACTGGATAAATTATGAATTTTCTGGTAACTGCAAGATAATTTTCAATTTTACACAAAATCTTACAAGTATGTTGCACTTAGCAACACCCACTACAAAATTATTTTCATTTCCAGGTAAGGTTATAACCACAAAAATCTAAAATAATGGTGCCGGTTTAACCATAAGCCAATAATAAAAATGACAATTTGAAAAAAAAGTGCTTTTTAATACACACGACACCTCGTTTCAATTCCGAACAATTTGACCCCCGTTCGACCTCTCAGCCTTTTTATTTTTTTATTTGAAGTTATCCTTTATGGCTGTTTCCTCTTTATTTTGTATCTTGGAAAAAATAAAGTTTTAGCTCCTCAATATTTCCATAACGAGCAGTAATTTCAGAATACTTTGGGTAATATGTGACAGATATGACGATACTTATTATATAGGGGCAAATAAATAACAAATATTTCCTCTGATTTTTTATTTAAAAAAATAAGGATACGTGTTATATATATTTTTTTCAAACTGAGATAAATTATTGTACTGTTAAAATAGAACTAACTAGATATTTCTTTATTTTTGATTTATATTCTAAAATATAATATCACGTTCATCGGTAGCTTTTCGACCCACGTGCCATTTTAAAAATAAAATATTTAATAATTTTTAACCTAATCAATAAAATTTTAGTTTTGTACTCCAGATTTCATTACTTTATGAGGTGTATAATTTGTTATTTTAACAATATTTTATATGATATCATATATATCAATATGATAATAACAATAAGCAACAAAAAAACCAGGCGCGTGTAGTAAGGACGTTGAAGCATGGCTTTTATTTAAACATATATTTGGGGGAAAAATGGAAACTAAATATTTATCTGGCAGAATAATGTTATGAAATATTAAAATCTGAATAATATGTTAATTATAGTGATAGGAATATTACGAGATATATCTCTTATTTCGATTCCTTTTCAAAATTATTGAAAAGGAACAAAAACATGCTTAGGAAAAAGTCATGCCTCACTGCACGCCCCTGCAATATACATACCTTAAGCTTCACTTAATTCATCTGTCAATTGATAGTGTGAATTAGAATATGTGAAAAAATAAATTATTAAAATATTTTTTAATAAGTAGGTAATTAATAAAATAAACTTAGTTTTCAACACTTTTTTATATTGAAAATATCAACATGTTTCGAGGCCTATGGCCCCTTCGTCAGGATACAATTATTGTATAGATATTAACCAAAATTAAATTCAAAAATCGAAGTACCTATCTACAGACAATAAAAATCTGACAAAGGGGCCATAGGCCTTGAAACATGTCGATATTTTCAATATAAAAAAGTGGTGAAAACTATGTTTACTTTATTAATTACTTTAGTAATGTCATCACAAAATTATTTTGCTATTTCTGAAGAAGAAATATTTTTTAAGATCTCATTTTGTAAAATAGGTTTTTATTAAAAAATCTAAACATGCTAATTAACAAATCCCGCGTGCCGCTTTGGACACGCATAGCATAGATTCGATACCACTAGTATGCAAGATTATCATAAAATATTATAATACATTGACATCTCAAGTGTTTCGCGTTTTTTGTCCATATGATAAATTGCTGGTATTTCCGATTTTGTGGTGCCAAAACACAAGCCGTCTGAAGGTTGACGCTCTCGAAAAGTGGTGCCGATGACGACTGCACGGTGTTCTGCTGTGGAGATCAAAACTTGCCCAACTGACGAACGGATCGTCAACGGTCAATCGACTGACGTAAATCGTTTGACATACATCATCTTATATTAACATCGTACATTATCGATCTTGAAGTGCGGCACAAGACGGCGAATCTCTGAGTGGTATGTAGACGAACCATAATCAAAGCAAACGTAACAATCCCTTAACACGAGCATGAGCACTACGTGAGCAGTAAATTTTTTTAAATTTACTTTCTATTTTTATTTCTTGTAATGTTGTGTAATGTAATGTGATATAAAATGTAAAAAAAAAAAATAACAAAAAAAAACATATATTTGGGGTATAAGAGCAAAGGCAGCAATATCCAAAAAATTTAAAAAAATGTTTTGAGTGCAGTCACCAAGGATTACTAATTTAAAAAGGAATGAATTCTAGATTTTATGTATCTATTCCTTCAAAAATTGTTTTCTATTAATTTATAAGCTATATTTCCTATAAAATTTCGAATTCATTCCATTATAAATAATTAATCCTCGATGACTGCAATATTTAATTTTAAGGAATTTATTTTTTTTATTTTTTTTCATGAAGATGATTCACAATGATCAAGAAGATTCCGAGGGTTCCGGGTTCGATTCCCGGTGAGGTCACGATTTAATCTATGTAATGTACTTAGGCCTGGGTGTTTTTTGATGTATTTCACTTCTGAAATTGGGCCTCCTGACCCGTAGGAGCGTTTAATAAATGCCGAAAAGAAGAAGAAGAGTAGGTTTTGTAATGGAAGCATCATCAGCAGTATGATATACATTGTAAAGGTAAGTATTATTACAGACCTTTAAACGACGCCAACCATCAGGTCAGGCAGGTCACGGCGGGGATTCCACGAGCAATTTATTGAGGTAACTACCTATCGTGACGAAGCGTAAATAGTGACTATTAAATATTTTATCGCGGTACGATTATGACACGATGTAACGTATAAAGAGATTTACGGTGGTGAATGTGTGCAGTGCAAAGTTTATTGAGAATAAATGGAAAGCAGGTCTTATCAAACTCATATACTGCGAATCAAAATAACCTCTTAAATTTTAGTGAATTTGTTGCTCGTTTATTTAATCAAAATTAAATAGTTACCTGCTCCTAAGATATTAATTATTTTGATAAATAAAAAATATATTTTGATTTCCAAAAAAATTTGTTTCTGTTTTTTTTCATATATGTGTATTTTATTTTAATACCACGAAACATTTAAGTTATAAAATATATTTTATTAAGTATAAAAAAACTAACCCATAAAAACCAAGTTTTTATTATACCCCCTTTCTCATTTAATCAGGTTTCGTGCCTACTCCACGCGTCGGCGTCATTACTCAGTTGTATGAAAAAAACATTAAAATTTCGAAAAATCCAAAGTAATACTATAATTATTAAATTTTTTAAAAGAAAATTTGTTAGGTCATTTGTACCATAGTCACGAGTTTGCCTGCAAAGTTTCAGCTCGATTGGACAACGGGAAAAGGGTTAAAAATCGATCCAAAGTTTTTCCGGCAGACAATAAACCGCAGACGCTACGATTTAAAAGAAAGGGAGTAAAAAAAGACCTAAATCATAAATATCTTCATTATTTGGTTATTTTCTATTTGTTAAATGTTCATGTAATATACGGATATATTATATGATGAAACAAGAACGTTATAGTCAGTTACGTTAATGTTGTACAACCCGTACATTTAAATAAACTGTGTTTAGTTGAATTTCAAGAGAATAAACTAAGATTTCACACGCGTTGGATAATGTTTCAAACATAATTATGGCTACATTAAAATTCCCCAAAAACAAAATAAATAAATCTGTCAATGCGGCAAATACAGACACTTGCAAACAACTTCTAGATGCTTCCTATAACAGAGCATGTTACAACAAATTAAGTGAAGTACCTAACTGGCGTTGAAAAAAAGTGCAACCACTTAGGTGCGAATTGACATGAATTCTCTGCGAACTTGTGTGGGAATATTCTAGCAAACGATAATAAAGTATTCCACAATGGTTCCGTTGATGATTGATTGAGAAATGGTGTGAATAAACGAAAAGTGTTTAAATTAAATTAATGTCCAGTGACTTTGTGTATATACAATAATACATCAATCGTTAATTTATTTCCAGTTTTTCATTTGCCTCACACAGCCCCGTCCCGTGACGTATGCAATGCACATACATATAATAAATACTATTCTGCAAACGAGTATACAGAATCACTCCAATGGGAAATGTATCGACAGTCGGTATTATCAGAAGTACCTACTTAACCAGATAACATGTCAAACCTGTCCTTCGAATAGAAACAGCATCACAAATGGGAATATAATGTACATCGTATCCATTTTGTCTATCTGCGAAGAATATCTGATGATATCGTGATCATATGTGAACACCTGTCATATTGCAAGCTCTTAATCGAAAACTAAGAAACAAATAATTCAAAGATTCAAAATAAACCTCATGGGGCAATGTTCCATCAGTAAAGTTATAAAAGACTGAAAATAACAATATTATTATTATTTTAATTTTAATTAATTCACTATTTTTCAACGAAATCTACGGGCTGTTACCTCAAACCATTATCATAAAAACTATGATAAATTACGTAATTTAAAATCGGAGTTTCTCAAAACAGGATTATTAGATTTATGTGCATTATTTTTAAAGAGGATCTACAAGTCATTTTATTGGTTGCCAAGTGAATATTTATGTATGATGAAAATAAGCAAAATTCTATAAAAAAATCTCTAAAACTTACCTAAGTGTTTTAAAATAGGTGTAAAAATTATAACTTAAATGATAATTTTTTTGTGCATTTTCAATGTGTTATGTCAAAAAAGTGTGAGTATGTTTAATGAACCTAATTTAAAAAAAACAAACTCCTTCTATTTTAAAGAGCTTTCTGTCAATTATATTAAAAAATTGTGTATATATAGTAAATTAATATGGTAAATTTAGTTTTATCCACAGGCTTCCAAAATATAAAGACATGATCTAACGTAACTTTCTTGGCACACGGTCTGGTCCACGGCTGGTTCAAATAAGTCTTGAGCTTGTAAATTGAGAAAAAATTATGAAAAAGTCAATCTAAATACTCTCAAAAAGTGTAATATCTTAGTAAATAAGACGCGCGTTATTACAAAAACACGAAATTAAAAATAAAAACTGGTCTATTTTAAGAAAAACGTTTTATTACTGGAGGATTTAATTGTGCAAGTATAAATTCTTTAACTGCATATGTCTTGAATATACTCGCAAGGGTGGACATAATCTCCTCCTAAAGAAAGGGTTTAGTCCATCTCTGTACAATTTTATACTCTTTGATTTTATAAAATAAAATAATGACGAAATACTTTTGTTCGCAGGCCAGCGTCGACAATAGTCTCCTTGGGGCCCACCCGCGAGGGCGCCTGCACTGCAAATTGCCTACATTTCGACTACTTGCGCGGCACGACCACGCGTGGCGAAAGGCGGCGGGCACCAGCGCCCGGAGCGCGCTGAGGGATAGGAACTGCATCCATTGGTCATGGCTGAATACTAAACGGAACGGGTTCCATCGGCGAGATCACATCTGCGCGGCTGGACCAACCCAACCTGTTTCGCATTCAGGAGAGTACGCCTAGCGTCATGTGAAGCCTACGTTTTTTCGTCGAAAATCTCGGAAGAGAAATCGCCCCGCGAGATGTTCTCACGTCCCTTCGCCGGGACGCTGTTGGTCCTCTTCCCCCGCGCGAGGGTGGTTCCGTTGTGACGCACCGTAACTTGTGACGTAAATTAAAGTCTCACAGAGACGAAGCTATTTAGATATATGTTCACTCCCTTTCTTTTACCTCGTAGCGTCTGCCTGCTTGCTTGCATGTCTGACGAAAAAACTTTGCATCGATTTTAAACCCTCTTCCCGTGATCCAATCGAGCTGAAACTTGGCGCACGCAGACTCGTGGCGACGATAAAAATGATCTAACAAATTTACGTTTAAAAAATTTAATAAATATAATATATATATATTTTTTAATTTTAATGTTTTTTCAAATTAGAATCAATACAAATGAGTAATTAGCCCGATGCGTTTATAGGCACGAAACCTGTTTCAATGAGAAAGGGAGTGTAATAAAAACTTGTTTTTTATGGGTTAGTTTTTTTAAATATAAAATATGATCATCATCATCATCACTTTGGCTCTACAACCCCTGGGTCTTGGCCTCCTCAAGAGTCTTGTCTTGAGGTGTCGTTTTGTTTTTTATGGGGTAGAGTTGTAAGCCTTACGCCCATCCCCCAACCTGGAGGACCAGGGTTTTCCTTCCCTTAGCTGGCCGGTTCCCGTTTTGCGACGCCGGAGTTTCGCCATTCGCCCTCTCTCTGTCTGCCGTGATGTTATAATGATGGTCATCACATTGCCCGGGGTTCGCGGGGTTATATAAAATATGATAGAGACCTGACAGGTCTGTGGATAACATTGTGCATAATAGTTCGATACAATAATGTAATAATAAGTACACAAAGTCATTTGTCAAATTTGGCTGATTTTTGTCACTTCCATTTTGAAATTGTAATTGGTCGATTGTTTGGTCTGTTGCGGTAGCTCGTTGTAAAATTTTAATTTTGTACAATTTTATGTAAGTACTAGCTGTTAATTAATACCAGGCGTTCACGGGTTAAGAATTAAGTTTAAGACAAATTTGTGAGCGTAAACAAAGGTTCGATTCGAACGGTATACATTTGCATCAAAAATATATTAGGGGCGAGGAAGGGTTAAAAGAATAGGGAGGAAATGTCGCCTATGTTAAAAAATTAGGGAGGAAATATCGCATATACTACCCGCCGAGTCCCAATGAATAAGATTCCAAATTTTGAGCCCAATCGGTCAAATGGTACAGATTTGCATTTAAAATATGTCAGGGGGAGGAGAAGGGGTATGAGAAATGAGAAATGAGAGGTGGGAAATGTTGCCTATGTTACCCGCCGGGTCCTAAAGCATAAGTATGCAAAATTTGAATCAAATCGGACAAACGGTGTGGATTTGTATAGAGAACTGACTGACAGACAGACAGACATTGAGTTTTCTAGGTATAGATTGTATAAATGTATAATTTTAATCCATTACAAATTAGTCGTGACTGTCCCGTTTTTGTTTTTGGATTGAGTTATGTGGTAGTTTTGAGCCGTTCTAGTGTAGTGTTGAACATTATCGTTCTTTGCTAATAAAATAATTTTAGCGAGTTTAATAACGGCGGATTCATTATTTTATACGCTCATATAATGTTAGCTATAAACTGAGTGGTTGCGTGATCGAATCTATTGACAACGCCCTCTTCATCAAAGTAGTAATGTCTCCAGAGCAGACCAGGTCATAAACGGGTTGTATAGAGATTTATTTGAAAGCCGAGATAAATATACTGCAACGCGCGTTTTATTGGGTATGTAAATTATTTTATACGATAAAATAATGCACCACCATTAAACGACGGCGAATTAAAAAAAAATATACCGCGACCCGTTCATTCATCCTGAATGTGTGAATTACGACAATGATATAATAAAATATTCAAATTATTTTTAACGACCGCTTTGTGCACAAAAAAAAAACTGAACATGACTTGTTTTTTTCATTTGTACATTCTTAAGTGAAAAATCACCCATAAAGCTAAACATTTTTCCGTTATGTGAATTTAAAGAGATAAGAAGTTTATTTTTTTCAATAAAAAATTACGTGGTTTCATTAATTAAAACTTAATGTATTTTTTTCTTCTTAATTTAGCATTCTTTATTGTATACTTTTTAGTTAATAGCTGCAATAAAAGATTTTTTATTGTCATTGAAAGATTTGGCAGATACTTCGTGGTGAAACATTATAATTTAAAATATGTTTTACTTTACTTTGTAATACACACACATAATATGATTTTTATTTGTCTAACGATTTTAAAGTTGAAAAAAGTAACCCACAAAAACCAAGTTTTTATTATGCTTCCTTTCTTTGTAAAATATAACAACAATTAAAGACGAATTAAAACATATAACATAACACTCAACTTACAGTCATTTAATATATTTCTAAAATGTCAGATGTTTTGTGCTTTGATACGACACTTCATGCTTTGAAGATTAAATTCTAAAAACATTTGTCAGTCAATTTAGATTTTAAAAATTCGTAGTGAAGTACCTATTATGTATACCGACGGAGTAATTCAAATTTAGAAAATATTCCGCGACGTTATCGGGCCGCCGTTGTTAGTAATCAAACTTTGGTAATGATTGCAATTTGAAAAAACCATTAAAAATTCAAAAAATCCGAAATTATACTATAATTAATAATTTTTTAACGAAAATTTGATAGATCTTCTTGATTGTCGCCACGAGTCTGCTTGCAAAGTTTCAGCTTGATTGGATCACGGGGAAAGGGTTAAAAATCGATCCAAAGTTTTTTCGTCAGATAAGCAGACAAGACGACAAGTAGACAAGCAGACGCTACGAGTTAAAAGAAAGGGTGTAAAAATAGCACCAGATAAAATCCAGATAAAGTAGTGCGTCGGCTTCCTTCCTCCAACGATGGAGATGCAGCACTCATCTGACTCCAATGAAGTCCAATACGGCACCCACACAACCGACAGCACTCTCTACATACTGGGGTGGGCTGGAAGTTCTTCATTACCTTTATAATGTCTATGGTGAACGTGGATTTTTTGCCTGCTTTCAGCATCTGGTACCGTTCCGATCTACTCCAAACCTAAACCCCCAAATCTACGTTAAAATGGTGTTTTTAGTTTCAAGTCTTTTAGTCGCAAAGCTCATACAATGAATCATTAAGAAAGCTATCGCTGTTTACGTGTGGGTGCAGTCTAGGAATTTTGCTAATTAATTTCCAATGTCTACCGCAGCCATGCCACGTACAGTTGCCGGCAAACTTCTTGAAAATTTTTGGCGTAGTGGAGAATGCGCAGAAGACAAATTTTGGGTCTCGTTGGTGGAATGGTGCATGCGCAAACTTCCCCCCACTACGCCGAAAATTGTCAAGATGTTTGCCGGCTACTGTAACAGCATTGACTGCACTACGGTGCTGGTTAATACTTTATTGAAGACCTACCATCATAAATGTCGATGTCTTCTACATTATGTCAAAGATAACTATAAAAATTACCGTTTTACCGTAATCACTGCCTATTTGCGTCTCAAAATATTCCATGAAGTAATTATATCTTTACCAAGCAGCTGTAATTAATTTGTTTTAAAACTACAGTTAGGCACATTTCAGTATACTTTTTATGAGTGGATTATTGTTTCTTGAAATAAAAAATATCAGTATTGAGCGTATCGCAACGGGTTTGCGATTGTTTCCATACTTGGTCGCAATTATTGGATAGCTTCATAGCTGTCACATTCAGGGTGGAAAAAAAAACATGTTTAGGAAACGAAATACCAAATAAGATACCCGGTGAACGGAGTTCATTTCTCGTGACCTCGTCTCGCTATTCAAAGCGAATCAGAATTAAAACGTGCAATATGTTTGATAGGAATCCATACAGGTAACTTATTGTTCTCACTCTATTGTAAGGGCTTTTTATGGTGGACGGAACAATGTTCGCGCATATCCACATGCTATGACGTAAGCACGTCTTCAGTACAGAGGCGAATGATTTTTAATATGCCAAATAATCTACAAGCTGGAATTAAATACGGCACGATCGAAGACAGACGCAAAATTTTCTACCGGGTGACCCCATTCAAAATGTGAAATTTTTATTAAATGAATTTGCTAACATTAACTTTTTTAATATACGTTATAAATCTTTAAAATATACAAACCTATATGTAATTTTCTATACTTGTGGAAAACAATCGCACATAAATATTTAATAGATTGACAAACAATATAGGCGGAGATCATTTATATATAATATTAGCTGTAACCCGTCAAAGAAACGGATAATTAGTTCGCGTCTTTGATAAGCCCTATGGACGATGGACGGAATTCTTATGTTTGACACCTCTCTTTACTTATTACTAATATAGGTTGAATTAACGTTATTGTAAATTAGTAATCAAGGTTAGTTAATTAATCGGTTGTAATAATTAAGATCACGAAACCAAGGATATGAAATAAAATTAAGTGTTCTTGATTTTATGAAATGACTATTGATTGTTTGTCTTTTTAATTAAAAATTCTACGTATCAAATACTAAACATGACACTTAAAAATATTAATTTATGCCAATTTTTCGATAGTTCTAATTAAAATTTTCAATTGTTCTTGAAATAAATAACTTAATTTATTGACTCACGAGTTCTACCAGGTTACGTTACATTACATTATTAGTTAAAAAATTTACGAATTTATATTTTTATGATCCTTTTCAATTCATTAACGCTAAATTGGTATCTTTGAACAAGGCATTTGCTTGATTTGATAATTTAAATAAAAATATCTTGAAGTTAAAAATATCTATTACGATCGATTTTAATCAAAAAACACTATTTCCAATTATGTTTAAAATTAAAAATAAAATAAAAACACATTAATCACTCAATTTCAAAATTAATTACATAATCCAAATCATAAAATATCAAAAGATCGATTTCAAAAGACATAAAATTCAATACGAAATCTAATCCACACCTGAAATAAAAAAACATAATAAATATTTACTTTAATTGTCCATTGTCATCATTAAGCTGAATTTGCACTGTCATGACAGTACTGTGTAAATACTGCAAACGTGTAAAACCTTGAAAAAACATGTACTTATTCCTTATTATTTAAAATGGCCAGCAAGCGGCGCTTGAAAGTCCAAAAAAAATCGTAAAATAATGCCTCAATAACGTTTTTTCGTAACACGATGTAATTAATCAAAAATAACGTATCTGCAGTACTTACATAAACTATTACCGACGCTCTCCGAATCGTACTGAATGCTTGACTAACATTCTAGTCAGTGTCTACACCAGCCGCAAAGGGATTTACGCTTGTCAAATACTTAATGTAAGTATTATCGTACTAGGTGTTCCGATGTGTGACCGTTTCAGCTAAGTTTTCAAACACCGTGATAAAGTATCGAGCTTTGTAATTATTAAGCCGCCGAGCCAGCTGTGCACTGGCGCATTTTGTATACGAAATATATTTTGGTTTGGTTTTTTGATAAATAACATTTTAGATAATCTGATAATATATACCTAAATATTACTGTATTTTGCATTAAAATAAATGATCGTTGTTATTTAAGGATACTTTTTATTTTTCGTGAACATATATATTTTTAAAAGAAATATTAATCAATTAACGAAAAAATATTTTAACTGCTACCGGGATTCGAACCAACGGACCTCCATTCTGTTTTTAATGCAGACACCGAGGATTACTTATTTAGAATGCACTGAATTATAAATTTTATGTATCTATCCCTTTTAAAATTATTGTTTCCTTTAAATAATTGGTTATATTTTCTATAAAATCTCGAATTCAGTACATTCTAATATCATAATCCTTGATGACTGCAGTTAACTTTTTTTGAATATTGCTATACAATATATAATTCATAATACTCCAATTATTATCTCCTTTTTCGTATACCTTATATATAAATTTCAAAAATAATTATGTTATATGTAATTCATTAAAAAGATTATTTTGTTACGGGATTAAGTATATCACACATTTATTTTTTATTTTATACCATAAATATAACAGCAATGATGTCTGACCTCCTAAATGATAATGTCGTTTGAGATATTATATACTCATGGATTTGCTGGTGTGGTCAAATCGATTTATAATGGAAAATTAAGAAGGCTGAGCTGCCATTGCTGGAAGGACAGGAATCCTCAAAAAAGGTTTTGTTCAGTGAGGGCGCAGGACAGTGTGTAGGCCGACGTTGAGAGGGCTTAATGGAGTAGTAGAAGACTGTCGGCCTGTGGGGATGGTAAAGTAGAAGAGGCATGCCAACATTGGTAGTGAAAAATCACTAAAAAAATCCGGGAAGCAGCAGTTAACCCAGAACAGCTATGAAGCAAAGATTTGGATATCACCACAGTATACCCAGAACAGTAGTTTATCTCCGGCCTGTCAGCGAGTTATTAGCCTACTCTTGCATTGACGCTAGGGTTGTCACTTTATTTTTACTCCTTTTCTTTTAACTCGTCTGAGATTCCAACGCATAAGGTAGACACGAAACCCGAAAATTTCTCTAATAATAGTTTATTTCTTCAATAACCTAGTTTCTGCACTTAAATTGCAAGAACGCTGATTAACATCAACATAGACTTTTAAAAACTCACAGTCTTTGTGATAATCAACACACCTTTTTAGTAAAGCACCACAAACATAAAAAAGGCATTTTTTCAGGAAGCGCATTTTTTTTCTAAAACGGAGGCTGCGAGCGCGAATGGCACCGTAGGCACGGCCCCTACTGCGACCGCCTTGTGCCCCCTTATTCTACGTCAATGTGTGCGTCACGGCGCGTGCGCACACGGCGCCGAGCACGCACGCACACGTTCTAATGGGCAGCGGCCAGTTTGCATGAAGACGTATAACTGTTCTTAGTATACCGTGATATCGCGGACGCATTGAGATTTGTTGAAACGTCCACGAAATGCTTTTAAAATAAATTAATCGTTTTTCTTAAAGCTGCATATAATAATTAATTTCATTAATAGAAGATACAACGCGCACAAAGCATGGGAAGGAAATCTCGCACGCGATTGGCGATCGTAAATTTCACAACCGCGAGGATTAATCTGTCCATTGGAATTAATTCAAAATGCTCCGATCCGCCACGGTCTCGGAGGCGCGAAGGTTCGCAGGGATGCTGGAGGAAGGCTCTCGCGTAGCACCTGCCGCGCGGTGATCGACCGCCATGTGCTTAGCGGGCAGCGCCGTGCGGCGGGCGGACGACTAACTGTTGCTAGACTGAATGCAATCACCATTTTGTGTTATGCGAATGTGGATATGGGTATTTTTTAATGATGATTATTGCATAATTGTTCGGTTAATCGAGGCGGCGGTGGTTCTAAAAGTTTTACAACTTTAGACGAATTGAATGAAAAAGATATTTATTATTCGTAGGGGAACTATAGTCTAGACTAATATAACTTGTTATATTTATTAAATAAACTTATGTTTATATAAATGCACAGAATCTACATACACACAATTTTCCTGCATGCACATATTATTACCTATATCAAAATAGGCTTGGTGCACGATATTCCTATTAATAATAGGCGTGGGTAGGTACTTATGCAGATAAAAGCACAGAAGTGATTAGTAGTAATTCAGATTTAATTGTAGTGTTGGTGTAGTAATTAAGTCTCTCGCCCTATGATCAAGTGGTCAGTGATTCGACCCCCATTCCGGGAAACCAGCAAGTTAGTCCTACTTTCATAGGTATTTTTTATATAGTGACGAAGGAAGGGACTTTACTTTCATAAATGTAACTGAGCAAAAATATACATTTTATTATATTTTATTATTTATTATACTCATACATAATAACTCCCGACGGCCAGCTTTCTTCGCACTAAAAAAATCATCGAAGGGATTCAAAAATAAAGATTTATTATTTACTCGGCCGTCTTTTTATAATAAAATTATTGCTATTTTGGTGATTGCGATTTTGATAATTAGAGAGATAAACACACTAATACACAATATAACCTCAAATATGATATATTTTTTATTATGTTACTTTAATATACAATACACACTATTGTAAACTATGCCTGTCTCAACACAGACAGACAGGCAAAGTCGGATAAAAATTTGTATATTCAACCTAAATAGAAATAAAACATTTTCGGAAGGAATTTTTAAAAATCTGTTGAATAAACAAACACGCTAAACGTTAAATCCATTTTTTCTTTTTCCAAAAGCTGTAAAGTAACATACAGAAGAATAAATATATAAATTACCAAAATAAAACTTGCCAAGATATAAAAAAACATCAAAATCAAAATATCATGTTAATTCGTACTATTTGAACAGTTTAAAAATCACAGGTAGGATTTTGATTACTGTTTTTCAAACGAATGTTAAAATTTTTCCATCTCGTAATTGCATGTTGTAATATGTGAAATGTTGAATAATTCATAAAAATTTACCTTACTTGGAAGACTGTACATATTTAGGTTTTATATTGATAATTTACTAATAACGTTGGTACTTCTTTTGTATTGTCGTGTATATACATAATAAATCACATACATATATTAGTTCAATACCATTGAAACATATCAACCAAGGTGGGCCATACAAATTAAGATTGATCTTTTGCATGATATATAATATATTATTGTATAAGAAGGCACAACACAGAAATGAATGTATTACAGCAATCGTACGGCTTACCTTTCATACAGCCTCCGATGCCAAGTGAAGCTGATCTGCTACCTGAAAAATAAAATATTACAAATAAATAAAAAATAAATAAATTATATCACGATTAGCCAAAATTTATTTTTGAAAAACCAAAATCACAAGTGAATCATTTTTCTCTTTCTGTGAATGTTGTGGGTCGTTTCTTCTGCTCGCTGAATCGATGACAAAAAAAATTTCAAGAACCGGATGGATGTGGAGGGTACAGGATTGGTAGAAATTTATTTATAAATATTTTATACGTTTATAAAAATTATTTATAAATCGTATGTATAATGGTATAAAAACTATTAATTTCCCGACAAAATTGACTGGATAAAATGAAATGCGTTCAAAGAATATTGAATAATTTTAACTATATACAATACTGTGCTTGGATTATGAAAATAGGACTAAATCAGTGGTCGACCATTGCATAACTAGGCGAGTGTCTTACCACTGGGCTTATATGCACGCTTAGTAAATATACAAATCTTGATTGAATTTTTCATATGTTTTAGGGCCCAATGCTCAATTTATAGATATAAAATACCTATATAATTTTTTTATATGCTCAAAATATACTAATAACGCATTGTATTACAATTTATACTAAATAACGCACTTCTCAACAATAAATAGCAGGTGATGTAAAAATAGGTCATTAAGAAATGATGTTAAGTACGTAATCCATCAATACAAGAGGCAATGAATATTAATCCCGCATCATCTCTATTCACACACTGCCAACAACCTTATAATCTTGTATCTGATTTTAATTTAATGAGACCCTCTGGCAAGCCTCAAATTAATAACGAACCTTTTTTAATGCACAAAGACGATCACTTCTCCGGCGCTTTCAGGCTCCGGCGGATGATCTCTTCATTAAAACCTCGGCTGCCTTTATACTTCTTTAACCCATATAGATCATTGGTTGCGATAGTGCCTCCTCAAAAAATACATGCTTCGTAATTGATAAAGGAGCTAAATTAAGTCATTGTTACTATTTATATTTGAAGTACAGTGATTGTTAATAGTGAATTTTTTTTTAAATATATATAATGGTCTCGATATTTAGCACCTGTTCTAACAGCTCCTCTATAATTACACCACATGTAAATAATTTTGGGTAGATATCATTAATATTCATGTCATTACATAAGTAAGTGTAGAATAGGATGAAATTGAGCATATATGGAAAAGGAATTGGACCGAGATAGACTAACAAGATGCTGCAAAATACTATTAGCTCCCTGGAGGGTCTAGCAGTAACTGCCGACTAAGTAAAAACCGGTTGCATCTTATTGTGAGTAAAAATACAACATGTAATAAAAGTGATTAATTTGATTATACGATGCCCTAAATATTCCAATCTTGAGATCTTTGGTTGATTGGCCACGCCTATTAAGAAGTATTGGCTTCTTACTAATCTAATAATTATAAACAGAGAATGAATGTTCTTCACCGATTGAGTAGTGACAGAAGTAAGTTACTATAATTTAAAGGAAAAGGAAGCAATTTCACCTGAAATCTTAACATCTACTTTTTGATGTTTAAAAGCACAGCTGTCTTATTCTTAAAAAATGTTATACAAATCTCAGAAAAATATTGAACGAAAAAATCAACAAACACATACGTTAGACTTGTAACCACGGTCATAGCATTTTTTCTTCAGTACTCATTAAGCTTATCTTTAAGCACATTTTAGAAAATTAAAATCACCCATCCCGTTCCTATCAATGATATTGAATTAAGTTCCTAAACGGTATATACCTGAATATTTTAATTAAAAAAATAATACATACCTACCTAGTACCCACCCACACAAAATACAATGCAGAGTAAGCATTTTCTTACAAATGAAATTGAAAATATATGTATAAAATTTCAAGATATATTATCAACCTTAATTTTTCATGAGATGGATGAAATCATTAATGACGTAACTTGTCTCGTAAAAAATATTTTAGTGTAATTAAAATTATTTTTACGTAGAAAAATTGGTTATGAGTTCGAAACGTCCTTCCCCGAAAATTCTATAAAGCTAGTAGCGTTGATTAATTATCATTTAAGTTTGTAGCCTTTAATTAAATAAGTGCCGATTAAAAAGTAACTCTGTAAGAAAAATGTTTTTTCTTTACTAAATGATTAAGGTCAATTTAAGAAATACTTTCGTGTCAGTGAAACACATCTACAAAATATTACAGGAGTAAGATGCGTAGAGACGGAAATGAGCTATCCACATCCGCTTCTGGCTCTTTTCCCACCCTTGTACCAGTCTGCTTCAGGGGCGGTTGAGGAGTATCATGCGTTATCTACTCCAGAATTTGATTTGAATAGATTATAGGTCTAGTGGATAAGGTACTCGCCTAGTTAGTCATACTCTTATAGCGGAAACATTTAGCTTAGATTTTTTAAGAGTTTTCACTTACATTTAAGTTTATTTATGTATGCAAAATTTAATGGAGTAATTGTGTTTTCTTTTTATGTCTATAAAAATGTGTAAAAGTACGATATATTATTTTAAAAAGAAATTAATTACTTAAAGAAATAGTACCTACCTATATTTTTTGTTTTTGAATCTAAACTGAAACTACGAATATATTATATATATAATGTTATATCTAAAACTTCACAAAGGTAATTCAATCAAGATGAATCTACCCACCGTATTAACGATGTTTAACTAAGTATGATTGAGACGTGAGATTGTCTTACGGCGGTAGTCTGTTAATTGGTGCCTATTATTATAGACCACTTTAAATATGGCCGACGCAACAACGTTACTTTAATTGGAATACCATGATCGATCTTCCATACACTGCTGACCATTATTATATTCCGTATTGTGTTTCTGTAATGATTAACTGTCAATGAACTTTTTATACATTTATCACATTTTAGTCAATATGAATCACCGCGCAGTACATTTTTACTGTGGTATTCAATTTGCAGGAGTATTTTGTAAACAAGTCATAATTTTAATAATTTTTCTAAACAAGTCAAACGTATTGAGACCCGCCTTGTTATCAGGTTGTATACCTAGAAATTTACCCTAGTTCGTGTCTATATATTTTGGTGGTCTCTTTTGGTTATCCAATATATTTATTTATTATTTATTTATTTATTACTGCTCACTTTTAATCGAAATTTATTTTCGTCATCTACTATTTGCAGATAATGAAGTGCATCGACAGAGATATTATTGCATCCCGTAACCATGAAATAATTAAAAATCTAGTATACTGTAACATTTAAAAATATATATTAATAACATGTGATGAGATATCGAGAGAACTGTAAGATCTTAGACCTTGAAATGCAGGTAAAGATTGCCGCAAGTTCTGGAAGAAGGAGAACATCATGACTGAAACACCTGAGACAATAGTTTGGCCAGTCTACTACGAAACTATTTCGGGCCACAGTAAATAAAGTGATGGTAACAGCCAACGACTGTTAAACGGAAGAGGTAGAAGAGAAAGAAAAAGTGAAGCTACTGCTGTAAACATTTATTTATTTATTTATTTATTTATTTACGGGAAACTAACAAGATAAATAAAAATCAGATTAGATATTAATATAAAATAGTACAGAGACCATCTTACAAGTTTCCTCAGAATTTAAAAGTTAAGTTAATATTAAACAAAAATAACTTAACAATATAAAACCAAGAAAGTCAAAGAATAAAAGTGATGTATCTCGCTTCTGTAATTGGGCCTTTTGGCCTGTTGAAACGTAAAAATTTTAAAAAAAGTGAAAAGAGGAATCGGATAAGGAGAGGAAGGGATAGATCTAATTTGTAATTTAAAAGTTAAGTTAATATTTTACAAAAATAACTTAACAATATACAAACCAAGAAAGTCAAAGAATAAAAGTAATGTGTCTCGTTTCTGTAATTAGACCTCATGGCCTGTTGAAGCGTAAAAATTTAAAAAAAAAGTTAAAAGAGGAATCGGATAAGGGGAGGAAGGGACAGATCTAATTTGTAAAAAGTGGAAGAGACAAGAAAAAAAGAGGAAAAGAAATACAGCATTAAGATATGTGAGCAATACATCTGCATATACACATACGAGATCTGGACAAAATAAAGAAACTGTATTAAAAAAAGAGTGACTGAGGTGAATATCCAAGAGTTTTAATATCATAAATTGATGAATTGAAGAAATCCAAGTCGCCGAATGTAGTGATGAACAAATTAGATGAGCGATATACAAAAGAGTTTTGCCAGGATTTGATATAACAATGTAAAAGGCTCGAGGTCTCGACCGATGGGTGGATTTTTCGGGTACTCTCAGGGAGAAGCATTGCAGCAATGCTGGGTAGTCAATCCTAGAAGAGGTTAGTTTGTGAAGAAATATAACATCAGCAGTAACATACGATGTTAATAAATAAATTTTTACCAATTTTATAATATATATTTAACTTTTAAAAGTACAGCTATAAATGAGTTTTATATTTAAATCTGAAAAATATATTTAAATATAATAAATGTCTAGGACATTGATGAATTTCAGGTTTGATAGGAAAAAAAGGTGAGAAAATCGGCCAGCTTATCGCCTCGCGAGCGCGTCTTTATTTTTCAATCGAACCGAGCCAGTTAAATATAAATATTATAATTAACTCCTTGCTGAAACACGCGCCGATTATCTCCTTCGCAAAAAAAAACAGGTAAGGCATATTTCTTTCACCAGCATTTTTTGTCCTGCTCCGCAATAAAAAAGTCTAAATAATGCATATCATATTTCAATTTGTCTAAATTTTATTTCCCTGGTAAGTATCGGGTTCGGTGCATTAACGCGTTTAATAAAAGGCCTGCGATAAAGTAGTGTTGTTATGTAATATGAAGATGGTGGCTGACCGGAAAGGCGAGCGGTGATGTGCTGGGTGGTGAGGCGCGGCATTTTTTAATTCCTCGAAGGGTAATGGCGGAGGCATTAAAATGCATAAACCACGGTCCGGTGCTCGAATCCGCACCTTCCGTGAATCTCCGACACTCCTAACTGTGCCGGCAATTAGCGGAGAGCATTACGACCATTGCCCACATG
Organism: Agrypnia vestita; assembly: GCA_016648135.1. NCBI lineage: Eukaryota > Metazoa > Arthropoda > Insecta > Trichoptera > Phryganeidae > Agrypnia > Agrypnia vestita. Next base: position 42,618 of record JADDOH010001053.1, on the reverse strand, counting down.
TTGCCCCGCGAAGGGCTGGCCAAAATTCTCGCGTGAAAATCGGTTAATCGACTTGTTAACTGGGTGTCACCGACCTGGTTCAAAAGCTAGTTCAAACGCTTTTAAAATTTTAAACAACGCTCCCTATTTAACCAAACTGAACGTTAGAAATTTACGGAAAATTTTCCACGAGATTCGCGGGTATTATGGGGCCTGCCCTCATTGGTTTATATATTAACAATTATGTTTTGACCGCTTTTATATAATATTGTTATTTTGACGTGCTGATTATTACATAAAAAAAGCATTTATATTATTTTAGTTGGTAGAAATTCGACTGTTTCACACACATCGATTTTCTTCATCAAAAATGTTTAAATATAAAAGATAGGCAATACTACCGATGTAATAGTAGACATGTTCACTCTAAGACTATCAGAACTAAGAAGGAAAAGTAGAAGGAGACACGATGTATTTAAAGACAGTAGGCTTGATTCTTCTGGTTTTATTAATTAAAGATTTATTGCAATGTACATAATCTTTAATTTCTAGGTCCTCCAGTTTATCTAATCGTTTTAATTTATTAGCATTATGGTTTTCTTTTTATTTAAATAAATAATGTTACCAAAAAGTTATTTTTCTATTATTGAAGAAAGAAATCTTTTAAATTTTTTTTTTTCTATTTATTTTGGCCTTCACCAATTCGGTGTTAATAGCCAGTACAAAATATATACAATTAATTAAAAATACAGAAATAAATAACATTAATGAACAATAATTACAATATTAATAATATTATGAATATTTATACTAGTACTTTGATGGACAATACAAATGACATATTTTAATAACATAGATTAAAAAAATCTTTTAAAATTAACTACAACCATTGTATTATATTGATACAATGAAAAAATTTGAAATGAATTCATTTTTTTTTTGTAACGCAAATAAAAGGAAAATTATTTTTCATATAATTGTATAAGATCATTTAACTCTTACATTATGCAGTTGGTAGGTAGGTGCAATAATTAATCTTCTTGGACTACATTTCAATAGCATGCGATATTTTTTCTGTTATATAATCAGAGATTAATGAATTATTTTCAATTTCAACCAGACTCGATAAAATTTTTTTGATCATTTTCATTCTCACCATAAAAAAGTATATTTTATTATTTAAACCAAATTTACTATCCATTATCCAATTAAAATTGCACACATGACTCATTCGTCCCGAGTTGGAGGGCCACGACATATTACACACTCGAATCAATCAAACAATCGCCAACAAGCCTCACGCTAATAAAATGAAGAAACTTGTACGTAAATCATTATTTTTATGTTTAGTTGATAGCTTTACGTTTTGTACTGAACTTATAAAGACATAAATATGATTTTACGGCAAATCGAGACACCAACTTTGAATTGTCAAGTATCGAATAAGTGATAGCCTTTTTACACCCTTTATATTAACTCGTGGCGTCTGCTTGTCTACTTGTCGTCTTGTCTGCTTATCTGACGAAAAAACTTTGGATTTGAATTTAAAAAATATTAATAATTATAGTATAATTTTGGATTTTTGGAAATTTTAATGGTTTTTTCATATTGGAATCATTACAAAAGTTTGATTACTACCAACGGCGCCGGCGCCGCGGCGGCCCGATAATGTCACGGAATATTAAAATTTTTAATTACTCCGTCGGTAGGTATAATAGGTACTTCACTACAAATTTCGAAAATTTATGACAATTGGTTCATAGATGACAGCACACTTCGGTTTTTTGGGAAGAAATCAAATAATAAAAATATATTTAGAGATTTTTGACATAGATATTTGTCTAGAATGTTTCATTTTCTACCAATAAAATTATTTAATTACATGATATTAAAAAAAACAAATAATTTACAAAGGTAATAAAATAAAATAAAAACATGGATTTTATGGGTTAGTTTTTTTACTTCCTTTCTTTTAACTCGTGGCGTCTGCTTGCTTGCTTGACGAAAAAACTTTGGATCGATTTGTAACCCTTTTCCCGTAATCCAATCGAGCTGAAACTTTTCTGGCAGACTCGTGGCGATGATAAAAATGATCTAATAAATTTTCGTTTAAAAAAATTAATAATTATAGTATAATTTTGGATTTTTCGAAATTTTAATGGTTTTTTCAAATTTGAATCATTACAAATGAATAATGACTTCAACGCGTGCAGTAGGCACAAAACCTGATTCAATGAGAAAGGGAGTATAATAAAAACTTGTTTTTTTCTGGGTTACTTTTTTTATTTTTTATCCGCAAGTTTATGATATATCTCGATTTTTCCAACCACCTATTTTTATTTTTGATTTTTAAAGTTTTTTATTATTTCTGTAAAATGGGATTCTAATATGAAATGGGAAATTAATTGTATTTTTTGCAGAAATCGGACCATTGTGTAGAATTTTACGCATTCATTTATCAATAATTACGCAGAATTTATCAAAGAGTATTATCGATGGTTTTAATATTTTGGCTTGAGTATAAACATGTTTTTGAAAGTTTATTATTATTATTTATTTTAAATTAATATTTTGCATCACGAAGTAACTGCCAAATCATTCAATGATAACAAATAAGACATTTATGCATATAAGTAGATTTATTATAAATTATCAAAGTAAAAAAAAAAACATAAAATATTTGTAAAAATAAAACAGTAAGATAACATATAGCAAACATAGAAAAAGTGAGTTCATTTAAAATAACGGTGTATAAACATGTGAGTATATGTTTACTCGTATATTTCAGCCTCTCGTATATGACAGTGAAGAGTTTGATAGCTAAATCAAAATTACCATCTCCTCACTAATCCGTTGGACTCGACAGATTTGCATGCGCGTGTACATAGAGACAAGCGGCTATAAATCAATGTTCGGAAGTCTATTCAACATTATACATTTTTGATAAGCCGACAAAGGGAATTCCCCGCCACGAAGATTCACAACCATGACCGTCGTGGTTACAGTACAATATTATGCCACACGCCAGATTTAGGCTTACAGTAGCTTACAATATTTCATGTAGGTACATACCTCCAACATCAGCCTAGATTATCGCTCGGTCTTACAATTACAATAATTTTATTATTGTATTTATTATTGTAAATGTAATTGTAATTGTAATATAATTACAATAATTTAGGATTTCACATTAAAAAAGTAACCCATAAAAACCAAGTTTTTATTATAATCCCTTTCTTTGTAAAATATAACAACAATTAAAGACGAATTAAAACATATAACATAACACTAAACTTACAGTAATTTAATACATTTCTAAAATTTCAGATGTTTTGAGCTTTGATAAGACACTTCATGCTTTGAAGATTAAATTCTAAAAACATCAGTCAATTTAGATTTTCGATATTCATAGTGAAGGACTTATTATGTATACCGACGGAGAAATTCAAATTAAGAAAATATTCCGCGACGTTATCGGACCGCCGTTGCTAGTTCCAATTCCAATTTGAAAAAAACCATTAAAATTTCTAAAAATCCGAAATAATACTATAATTATTAATTTTTTTAACGAAAATTTGATAGACCTTCTTGATCGTTGCCACTTGCAAAGTTTCAGCTCGATTGGATCACGGGAAAAGGGTTAAAAATCGATCCACAGTTTTTTCGATGGCTAGCCGGCAAGCAAGCAAACCGACGCCACGAGTTAATATAAAGGGAGTAAAAACATAAAAAATATATAGAATACATCATTGGCTGACCGGAAAATATTAAAATGTTCGTGGTATTTTTTAAGGTTCTGGACAATTATTTTAATGTCTTTTAGGAATCTTGAATCAGGTAGATTTCATCTGTCCGAGAAAAAATGATATTTTGTATGTCGAATGTTAAAAAGTTCTCGAAGATTTAAATTACCTGGAATTTAGACCATGAGACATTTCTATGAAAATCTATGATATTGGAAATATAAAAGCGTATTCGGGTAATTGGAAATAGCTCCCCAAAATAAAGATATATTAAATCTCTTAAGAGTATTAATCTTCACGTTTGCGACAAACGTCTAATTTCTCGCCGAGATATGCCACCGCCCTAGGGCAACCTTCAGGATCGAACTATAAATTTTAACGACTTAAATATAAAGTAATACATACAAAATTATACATTCACAACGTACGAGAAACTAGTTCGCGTTATTTCTTATTAATTATTTTTAGTGTTGAAAATATAGGGTTCCATAAATTATTTTTATAGAGCTACATTTTTTACTACACGCGTGTGTGCGATGATTGACGACTAGTGAATAATAAGATTCACTGTATTTTAATTAAATCATTAAAATTTGATATAATTTTTTTTTCTTGGATGGTGAGGGAGCTTTTAGCCAAGTCTTGTATCTAAACAGTTAATTTATAATCGTCCGTTAGAGATGATTTGACCAACATGTTTTGCCATTTTGTTATGGCTCGGTACTTTTACTCGGTACTCGGTACGTGACCACAAAATAGCCGAGAACCCGTTGAAAAGTTTTAGACAAGGATACAATATGTTATACTCCCACGTGTGACGACACAAATTTATGTGTGAAATATTGTGTATACAGTTTGTCACAAGATACTTTCAAGAAACCTTTAGAAACGTTATTTTCAAAATTGTGATGTCGATGTACTATTAATTAGGTAGTGCTAGCGTATAACAAGCACTAAAAAATTAGTTATCAAGCTTTTGGTGCCGTTTTCATACTTTTTTGCGCTGGACAGCTAACATCTGACACGTTAATCACGTGCTAAGAATATATAATATTTTTATACAGTATTTTTTCATCCGCATCGTTAATATTATACTGGTCGACAACAAACTTTCAAAGTTTACCTCTTTATAATATTACTGTAGATTAACCAGATTTACTTAAAGATTTTATAAAACAGAGGTCGCAAAATATTTCTTCTACTTTAAGTCGTAGAACGGGAAAGCAGAGTTATATTATTTAAAAAAACATTTATATGTAACTTATAATTTTGGGCTATCACCAACATTTGGATTATTTTGTATATTCATTTTAAATTTCTTTCTATTTTATTTTACTGAGAAATTTTGAAAAAAAAAATATTTGCAAGAATGAAAGATTTTGAAGCAACTCAAGTTATTTATTAATTGCTCAACACAGTTAATTTTCTTCTTTCAAAATAATATTTTTTCCTTAAATATAGAAGAGACAATACTATGTCTTATTTTTGTGGGTTAATTAGGTATTTTGAAGCTTCATATCTGGATTTAAGTGATGATAAAAACTCGTAATGGTCGCATCGACTTGAAATTCTAGACAAAAAAGCTTTTCTAATATTATGACGTCAACGCGCACCATTTAAGAGTTTTTAAGCTACGTACAAAAAAATTTATAATCAAAATTCTTACGTAAATACGTATTCGCAAAATAAGTGTTTGCATTAATGCAATATACTTTATTGTTGTCATAGCAAATATTCATATTATTTGGCTAAGTCGAAATATTAAAACCTTTGATGCCAGTACATTGAAAATCTTCAATGAAGTGCCAGAGAAAATGAGAAATAAAAAATATCGTGTAAATTGTAACCTATCGGCTACAAAATTAATAAATTGTGATAAATTGACGATATTATGTTCATATTAGAGCTTTAGTTTAAGGTAAGTAAAAGGTGGTGTGAAGTATATACGATAAAACATAATTTAGAGCTTTCTAAATTATGTTTTAACTTATATACTTCACACTTACTTTTTATAAATTACTGTTATTACTTCAAATAAACAACTATTTTTACTATGTCAATTCTATAATTTTTTGCTGTTCTACTCTTTGGATTTCTTGTATATATTATTATGTAAAAGATAGTTCTATGCCGTAAATTGAAATAAATAAATAAATAAGTATGTATTTTAGTATAAATAGGTACCTACACTATATTAATATTGATAAAAATAAAAATCTATCCAACTAAATGCTCGTATAATAGCCACCGGGACTTTGACCCGGAAGATGCTGATGCCGGTAGACAGCTATAACCAATTAAGCTTTGGTGACAGTGTACTACGTCGTCGGATTCCGACTAAATACGTTACCTCATTAGTGAGCCATCTCTACATGTCCGAAGAAGACAGTCCTTCACGATTGTGGGTCTTCAGATGCATGTAATTGTGTAGAGTCGTGCATGTGGGAGTGGGCGAGTTGAATTAGGCCGAAAATTAAAATAATAAATAAATTAGAACGATATGAAATATGATATCTATTCACGCGATTCGCAAATATCCAGCTTACCATTTACTATTCTATAAAAAAATAACTCAACTTCCTTCTGCATGACACGTTAAATGGAGAAAACTTACTAAAAAATGTGTAATGTCCTTACGATGGAATTAGTGAATGTTGCATTGTGTAGAGTGATCACTTAAGCCAGCCAGATAGGAGTTAAAAATTGAATATATCTATTTTTAGTCGTATTGTAGTAGATATGTTAAAATTCGAAATAATATCATATATACGTTAATAAGGAATAATGCTAAAAAAAACTCTACTTTGAAAAATAAATTATAGAAGTATCATTACCAGTAGCGAAATCTTTGTCTACTAAACTCGTCAATGAGAGAGAAAAATGTCTCTAGCAGAGACCAGTGCAATGTATGAAATGTTCTCGATTCGAAACATATATAGAACTTTCAAAAATTTTATAATATGTGGATGTTCTTACGATGGAATTGGTAAACGTTGCAATGTGTGGATTGATTACTTAAGCCAGCTCATACAGGTTATAAGCCCTGAGCCATCGTGTAAGAGAGTTCCAGCCAATTTCTCGTACATAAATAGCTTCGCCTCTGTGAGACTTATATAATTAATCCATAACTTATGAAAAAAACTGCAATACAATGTGTATTGCAAATTAAACGGTAATAAAGCAACAAATAAAGTTTTTTTAAAAAAAAAAAGTTAAAATGTGAAATATTCATTGACGCCATTTAATCAATTACAATGATCCTCCCATTGGTGGATTTTGTTTGTTCGCTGATCCTTAGTTCAAAAAAATGAATAAAAAAATAAAGAAGAGGCGTCAAGGTGTAACGGTTTTTTTTATACCAAGGCGATATTTTAAACAAAGCGTAATTCCTGAAAACATGCAAACGCGTTAAAAAATTAAGTAACCGAGCAATTATAAAAATTACGCTAGTACGTTGACCCACCGGCGGACTGTGCAGGCGCTACCGTACTTCCGGTCAAGGAGGTGGTGTTTAGGATCGCATGATGGGATAATTCTTGAAATAATTAGCATCAATTTTCAATTAAATTATGTAAAAGCCTTAGAGGTGGGCAACTGGCGTGCGCTGCTTGAAAATGTTTTTTTTTTATGATTATTACGGCAGTTCCGACTGAAGCTTCTGGAACTGCAAATATTTTTTTTATGCTTGGATTTTTATTTTATTATTTTATGACAGCTCGTGCACCGAAGTAATTATTATTTCCTTTGTTTTAACTCGTGGCATCTGCTTGATTGTTTTCTTGACGAAAAAACTTTGGATCGATTTTTAACCCTTTTCCCGTGATCCAATCGAGCTGAAACTTCTTAGGCAGACTCGTGGCGACGATAAAAATGATGTACTTGTTTATTATTTTTTTTAATTATTATAGTATGATTTTGGATGTTTCTAAATTTTAACGGTTTTTATTAGTCAATTTCGTAGGGTCGACCGACTCGAGCCCGATGCGCAGAATAAGCGCGAAACCTGTTTCAACTAGTAAATGAGAATGGTCGTAAAATATATATATATTTTTTTTTAACTATAAGTAAAAAGGAGTCTTGGGGTTACGAATGTTGAAAGAGTGTGAGTATATCGCTACGATATGTTGGGAGGTCCTGCTACCAGGGAGACTAAGGATTGAAGTCTCCGTTTCATATCGATTGAATAACGATAATGATCGATATTTTTTTCGATAACGATAATGATAAATTTTCATTATCGAATTTTCATTATACTCGATAATGAAAATTTATAAAACGAAAATTTATAAAACGAAATTTATAAAACGAAAATTTATAAAACGAAATTTGGCATTGGTTTTTCAGAGCAAGTTCCACAGAACCATAGGCAGATACAAAATTAATTAAAGACTTATCTTACTATGAATGCATCAATGCATCTTAAAAAGTTATTGAAATAAGATGCAATTTTTGCAATTTTAATTTTTGTAATTTTTTGGCTTAAAAGATTTTAGGGATATTTTCATTATTAACTGTTCCGGTAATTTTTTTTAATAGAGATGCAAACACTGATTTCGTATTGCAGCAATATTCTTACTTTTTTCAAACTAAGCTAAATGCTTGTGCTATGAAAATAGGACTAACTTGCTAGTGTCCTGAAGTGGGGCCCGAACCACCGATCACCGATTCACTAGGCGAACATGACCACTACCACCAACTAACTACTCTATACCTGGTCATTTCATGACTTGTATATTGTGGGTAATAAAAATCCACGATATTTTTTTAATAAAATTGTTACTAAAATTTTGGTAGTAAAAATTTTATTAGTAAAATTGAAACTTTTGATTACATACGAAAATTATGAAATTTTTCGTTAATTTTCGAGGTTGGACAAAATTAACAATAAATTATCAATTAACAATAAGTGACGATAATAAACGCTGTTATCGATTAATATATTTCATTATCGATTACACAAACGAAAATATCGATCAAACGATAAGTTTCATTTATCGTTATCGACCCAATCGATAATTTTTTTTAACGTTTCGCAACGTTTCTTTCATTATCGATTGGAACATTTTGCTTCTTAGGACTCGTTCAGACACAGCGGGAACCGCGCGGTTTCAGAATCGCGTGGGATTCGCGCGGATCTTATTTATGTAGGTAGGTATTTATGTAATCGTTCAGACGTAACAGCGCGGTTACCGCCATTCAACCGCTAGAAAATAGAATCGCGCGACGCCCGCGCGGCAAAGAAATGTGTTGAAAACGAAAGTATTAGTTTGTGTCTTCAGAAAGGACTTAAAAACACTGCCGTGTTTTTTCGTCCTTTCTGGCCGACGTTTCGGATCCCATTGCAGGGTACATCATTAGGGCTGTTGTGTTGAGAATTTTGTGTTGTGGTTAAGTATTGCCTTGCAATACCGTGTCGAGAGCAGCAGGGTATTAATGTTTATTGTAAGTTTACGCTTTTCATTAAATAAATTTTTGGATTTATTTTTATGCTTCAGACGTTAATTGGCCAAGTGGCCAATTACAGCGAAACACATCACAAAACACCCAGGCTTGAGTAAATCACATAGATTAATTGTGACCTCACCGGGAATCGAACCCGGAACCCTCGGTGTGAGAAGCCAGTGTCATGTCCACTGGGCTACGACGGTCGCATGTGAAATGTCTCTGGTAGTAGCACTTACATATTTACTTTAATGATTCTTTGGTTAACTTCCTGGGTAATATCTGGGGACCCATATATGGAAAAAGAGCTCCGACGCATATAAATTCATTAAATGTATAGTCATTAACTTCAATTATTATTATTATTGAAAAAAATAACTGTTGAAATTTTTTAAATATATGCACTTTGCGGGACATTATAATCCAAAGTTATTGTTATATAACGCGATAATCGGTAATATTACGTAGGTACTTTGAATTTTCTCATCAGATTTAATTTAATAAAAGAATTATTAAAATTATTAAAAATGTTGGAAATAAAATATAACACAAATATCGAAAATTCAATGACTTTTAAGATTGAAATTACTGGATTACTGTAATTATAAAAAAATTGCGAAGTGAACTTTTAAGCGAATACCGTTTATTAAAAACAATTTATTTACATTTTTATATGCATCAATTATTTTTTATACTCTTCTTTTCAACATTAGAACTAATATATTACATCTTCTTCATTTATAATAATTAGCACCAGATAAAAGTAAATGTCGTTTTCTTTTTTGATTCTATACTTAAAATTTTATGAGGTCATTCGTTGATTACATATTTATTAAATTTTTGACATGAAGAATGAGAAAAAAGCCAAAGTATTTTTAACAGTTATATCAGATCAACTAAAATGAAATATGAATATGTATATAATTATCTCTTCTCTTTTTATTTCAAAAATTTTCATCCGTGAAAATATTAAAAAATCCAGTTAAACAACGTTACAACTTTGATATATGTCATTGTTATTCAATTAATTAAAAATGATTGATGATTTCATTAAAGCGGACATTTCTTAATTCGTCACCAAAAACATTAACTTTTATTGACCAAACTAATTAATTAACAAAAGCTTCAAGAAATTTAAATTATAAGAAAACATTAAAAATTAGTATAATGGAGTCGGCTATTTTAGCAACACTTGACCGTAAAATCATCAAGTTATGTTAAACCTATTAAATTAAAAACTTGATCTTGTTTTGTTATTAAAATTATCAAATTAAAATTATAATTGTTCCTAAAAATATTAAATAAATACACAATTTTGTATTATAATACGTTTATCTCCCTGCCCAAAACAGGTTAATTATTTTTCTCTAAATATTTGTGTACGTGTATTTTTATACCCTGCATTTTTTTATGACTGTTACAAACCGAGGTTTAGTTTATTGTGCATATAATAGTTTGCCCAAAGGGTTTTTCAGGTCCGTGGCCAACCGCACAACAGCCTTCCAAGCTTCTGTGCCTTGTGCTGTGTTCTCAGTGTTAAAAAAAAAATCGAAATATCAGTCGGTAGAAACATATTTATTCAAACACACTGCGTCCCCTTAGTAATGGAAACAATTCATGAAGGCATATTTTTGAAAGGTGTTCAACTCGACATATTGTCTTCAAATTGGGTCGTTTCTAGCGAAATTTTTATCTTAGGGAGAGCCAAAAATCACGCGGAGCCATGTTGGGAGAGCAGGGAAATGCTGTTTTTTTCATAAACTTGTACATCTACACTGAATGTAATAATGTCGTGACTGTACATAAAGCACAAGCCCAGTGCAAACGAGGCAGTTGTGCACATAGACAAAGTGCATTCATAAACATGCAACTGCACATATGCGCAATTGTAGTCAGTTTATTATTCTACAGTCGTTCTAAACCTAACTTATTCTAAGATATTTTATTTTATTTCTGAGTATACAGATTATCAACAGATATACCAATAACTTTGCGAGACAGTACAGTACGAGACAGTATAGTACGGGACAGTACAGTACAGTAAAAATATTTTATGAATATTAGGAAAATTACGCGTCGCAAAATACACTTTTTATGATAGAGAATTTAGATATAACATACATATAGAAAATAATTTTACGGATTATATTGTAAATCAACTAAAAAAATAGAAGCGCTGTACATCGACAAATTATATGAGATTACAAACAATCGCCAAGTGTAAGAGCGCGTGGATTCCAAGGTTGCGAAGGTACTCGACGCGTACAAAAAAAAGTATTTAACGGTACTATTTTTTGGTATCCACACATAATTATTTATGTTAGGTATTTACATGTGCATATGTTACCTTGTGCAGTTATAAGGTCCTGAAATGTACCGCGTTCCATATATATATATATATATATATATGTATATATATATATATATATATTGTGACACCCACGACTGCACCGCCGCGCCGCGTCGTCGTCCAATAAATTAAGTGGAAATGTTTTATTTGACTGTTAAAAGTAAGAATACCCGGTATAAAATAGCAAGCACATAAAAATGCGCCGAACCCGAAAGCGTAACAAGTTTTTTTCAGTTATTTGTCACGTACGTGTAAAGCATCACAAAGAGGATAATAAAATCATTCCAGTGTCAGAATGTGGGCGCTAAAAGTAGCGAGTGCTTAATTTCACCGCATTCAGAGGATTATTCCGGGTGTGTTTAGAAGCACACTGCATAAACAGTTCAAACACGAGTCGAGTCACAAGAAAACCGAGCATTTTTGTTGTTTACACACGAAAAGCAGTTGGGCTACGTCTTTTTTCCTGTATTCCAAATTTCGTAATTGACTTGCAAAGAAAATGTTTGATTTATGATTTTGGATAAATGTTATTAAAATAACACACAATACAAACATCATCTTCTGATTATATGTTTTTATTTTATTATTTTGCTCAAGTAAAAATGAAATAGATATGTTCAAATTGATAAGCGGCAACATGAAAGTTTTACATGCTATATACCTCTGTAAAAGATTCTAGTATTTAGAGAGGTTAATTTATTACAAAAAAATATCATTTTAAGTATTAGGTGTCTACTAATAAGATCAATATATATCAAACGGTTTGAAATAAAAAAATAAAATAAAAGGTATTATTGGAAATAATGTATTAGTGAGTGTATAAAAATTATGTATATTAAGTGGTATTAGATAATCATTACAATTGAATATGAAATAAAAAATAGAATATGAAAGATATTATTGGAAGTTAAGTAGGTTGTTTTATATACTTTTTAGTTAATTTTGTAACGATTTGAAATGTATTTTTTTTAATTTTGCAGGTAGTTTATTCAAGGGTTTTATTTTGGATATTAAAATTTAATTATGATATATTATTTCTAGAATTTTATATAGTTTATTTTATTTTCCTTCAAATATTTGTACTAGGGATGCTTTTTTAAATTTCTTACAGCGTGTACACAAAATTACTGAAATACAAAAATTAATTTTTGTGTTAATAAAAGTATGTAGATTAAAAAAAGTTTTATAAGATCCTCCGTTCACAATAATTTCAATTTTTTACAGGTTGTGTGTAGGTATTTGGGAGAAAATGCCCACCCCTCTAGAGGCATCTTCTCGTGTCGGCACGTAACATCTATTGTGTGAGTGTCGTGCGTGTGACATGTGTGAGATGAATGCAGCAAAAACACGATGGATAGATGCAGGGCGCAAATGATACTCATGGTTAATTGTGGTATTAATTAGAACAATTTAGAGATGTAGGTAATATTGAGTACATAAATATCACTTGCAATTGCTACGGCGGCCGGCGATAGAGTGATTATACCTATCGGCGACCGTGACCGGGCTAGCCGCATCGAGCCCCTGATTGGCGGATATCGCTCGATGCGTACGGCTAGATTCTCGACGGCTCTGGACCACCACATATTGAAGATTTGAAGTTTTGAATGGAGTTTTAAGATATTTTAATGAAAAAAGAAATTATTACGTAAACAAAATGAAAACACATAGTAAAAATTTTTACGTAAAAAAGATTATAAAGAAGTTACGGGGACAGATAAACAGACGGCGAAATAATTATAATTCTAATTTCAGTCGAGAAAATATTAATTTTTTTATGTTTATGGTTTTTTATATATTCAGCTTAATTAAAATATGTAAATATTATTCGATTATTCCGAGTGTGCACATTTCGCGAGCCACCCGGCATACCACACAACTAGATCACGTATTAAGTACGAGAATTATTGTCGATGACACTTCGGAATTCCTCGAATCGCTCCGAAAAGTAGCGCCTGAGCCGGTCAATATTTGATTGGTCGCCGCGGAGCTATCTATCCGCCGCGCGAGGCGATGACCCGCGACCATTGGTCAACAGCGGATTGTTTGCTCGCGCGCTGGGGGCACGCGCGGTGGAAGTAAACAGCGGATTGGAAAGTCGAACACTCCAAAGCGGTTCGATCATTTTTAATTATATTTTGCTTCACACTTTAGGCGTGTTTACTTTTATTAAAAAAAAAAGTATTTTAATTATACATACATAAGTGACTTCATTGTTGACCTTGGAAACCACGCACTCTGTGATTGGGCGGTGTTTTATATCTTGTAACACCTTGTTAATTAATGACGTAACTCTTAATTTTATTTTCAACGGGGATCCTCCTGTAGAGAGGTGATAAATTTTTAATGGTTTTTTTATCAAAAATTTGAACAAATCACATCGTTAAGGCGATCGTCTAGCAGAATGAGCAAATTTCACCATTTTTTCTCATATCTTCTCTTGCGTTTTTTATCATATTTTTGTAGGCACATATCTAATTTTAAAATTTGATCATCAGGTTACATATATTTTAAATACGAATATCTTATTAAAATGTCATAAACTAAATAAAATGATTGATTAATAAATTACCATAATTCAGACATAAAAGGCCCACAAAGTGGAGCAATTTTCTTCATTTTTAAAACATCGAAGGTTTGGTAATTTATTAATAAATTATATAATTTAATTTGTGACATTTTAATAAGGTATTCGTATTTAAAATATATGTAACCTGATGAATAAATTTTAAAATGAGATATTTTCATGCAAAAATATAATAAAAAACGCAAAAGAAGATATGACAAAAAATGATGAAATTTGCTCATTCTGTTAGACGTGTAATAATCTTTGAATTGCTGTAAAAGCAATTGCAGTCATATCAGAAGACGATAATTAGTCGTTTGCACCCGTACCGTGCACATGCACATTCTATTAATTAGTAAGTTAAGTTAAAGATCTTATTAAAATATTTGTAATTGAATTCAAAGGTATGGCGATTAGTCGTATCACCGACCCAAACATATATTGATATTAAAAAATCTAACGAGCATAAAAGGTTGTCACCTGTTTATAGGAGCCGTTACATTTCACGACAGGTGAGAGACAGTTATTTTCAAGTACTGTACTATTTGTGGGGTACAGGGATTTTCTCTAAATATCAAACATTACTTGTGAGGTATCTAAAACATTTACATATTTTAAAAACTAAATCAAGATATAACATTGTGGCATTATTCAATTAAAATTGAACTTTGACATCAAACTATACATCGTTCTTAGGCATTTCTTTACTCATATAATATATCCAATGATATTTCGTCTAATTTTATCAAATAAAATAAATAAATATATAATAAATTGTCTCGTCAGATTCGCAGCAAAATTTAATTACAAATCTGCAATTTTATCAAGGGAATTTTGGAGACAACACGAAATACTTTAACCAATTCTTGCGTTGTATGAAATATCTCAGGACCTGGTGTATTATATGATGTTTATGATTGCATCATCGTTCAACAGGACGCGGTCGTCAGCAGCACGGTAGAGAAATTACTCTTTAATCTCCGGTATGTAATAAATTTCCGAGTTATTTTGCCAGGAATATGTCATTGCTAGTGCACCAATTTAAAATAAATCATCTCTAGGAATATCCAATCGCACCTGACAGAAATTGATGATAAAATGACCACATTCAGCAAATGTGTAGACCTGCAGTTTTGAGTGATGGTAAAAATGAAAGACCTGATAATCTAACGGATCTGTCGGAAAAGAGTGGTTATGTAATAGCGATGAATGATGAAATGAATCAAAAATATCATTTTGTCTCACAATAATGATGACGTCTTGTGTCTTGTGACAATAATGATTGTCTTCAATAATCGATGTATCATATTTCTACAGTATTTTATCTAGTGCAATACACACGCATGAATACAGGTGTACCGAAGTAAATATTCCAAAAGAAGCCGCCTATCAATTAGGCTTACCGAAATCCAATGCTTTATGAGTTATTGGAACTTTTGTGAGTTTCGAGCGACCAGCATTGTGCCATAAATTCCGACGTGATGAAATTTCGTCTACGCTGTGATAATAATATATTATAGCCAAGTTGAAGTAGTAAGCTAATGTAGATAAGCTACCAGATATATGTTTACGGCTTGTTAAAAAGTATTTTTTTTTGTAAATACATTAAAATTTTTTTGCTGAAGTTTTAGCTTCTGACCAAAAAACGTTAAACATTCAAAGGACTACTGAAAAGAATATTCTGTCGATGCGATGATAACTTTTTTTAACGAGTCGCTAATGATGTCTCCTAATCTTAAGGGGAATTTGTGCAATGGAGAAGACAATCTTGATAAGTATAGTGTATAGATAGCCAATAGATCATATACCACTCATGGATTAAAATCCATATAGGTATATAATATATGACAGAGCGTTAGTTAAATTTTACAGATTTTAGGTCTACCGGTTTCGAGACGCACCCGTTTCTTCATCAGGACCAACACTACACTATTATGTTCACAACAGTATACATCATAACTATAGTACTGTTAACCTTTAACAGTACTATGGTTGTGGTGCATAGTGTTGTGAACATAATAGTATAGTGTTGTAGACCGAAAGTCTTGTAGTTGCTTATACTAATTTAACTATAGCTAGACCGCATTCAAAAGAATGTGCGCAAAAAATATGTGTGTTGTCACGATGCAAAAAATGAACACAAATGAAGATTTTCTAATAAGCAAATAACCTTTTTTAAACTAAAAAATATTTATTTATTTAGAATATCATATTAAAGCTTAATTAATTAATTAAGTAATACGGGCTTGCCAGGTAACTTTCCCCCGCTTTCTTCTTACCGGACAAAGCTAGGGAATGGTCTTTTGATTGTGGTCGACCTATATATATATATAGGTCGACTACTCCGTTATAATGTCCAACAAAGTTAATGCTTTAAATATTAAAAATATTAATAATAATATAATATGCGAGAATAAATACTTTGTACAAATTAGGCCCTTTATTGCCTATAGTTAGGAACGGTGGTCGTGGTGTTCAAAAAAAATTTTAAAAAAATTAAATAGCCTTCATTGTTCCTTGCATTTTAGCTCTTGGCTGCCTTATAAATTTGGAATATTAACATGAAAAATAAATTAATTCAATAATCTTCGAGTGATTTAAGATTCAATCGGAATTTTTCTTGTGATTTAACAAGTAATCAAGTCTTATTCATCAGAACCATATAATTTATGTATCCGTATAGTGAATCTTCACAAAGCGCGATTTACGATCACATGCCTACTAATGTAGCCTTTCACAATAATATCCAGTTAGCAAGGGACGTGCTGTATTGGCAAAATTATATCCGAAATTAATTAATGCAAATGCGAGATTCCGACGGTCGTGGAGATTTTTACATCACACTCCATCGATAAATCAAATCTCTGTGAGAAATTGATACAAACGAGATTCGGTACCTATGATATTTTCAAAACTAGTTCCATGTGAGTTATGCGTATCGACAGGTGGTAGACGAAAGCTTCGGAGAATAAAAGCCATAAATAACTTTATTACACCTCGTCATATATGTTATAAGAAGGGGAGGATGTTTGGCAAGGTCACATAATACGATGACCTTAATAGTTACGGAATCGCTTTACTTTAAAATTTTGTTTACTTTTTCAGCTTGGTTAGTTATAACTTGAGTATTTTAGGCGCGGGAAAGAGATAGAACCAATTTTAAAATGTTTAAAGTAAATTAACGGCGGCCCTCGTAGCCTAGTGGGCATGACACTGAGGGTTCCGGGTTCGATTTCCAGTGAGGTCACAATTAATCTGTGTGATTTACTCAAGCCTGGGGGCTTTGTGATGTTTTTCGCTTCTTTGGCCCGTCGAAGCGTAAATTTTTTTTTAAAATTACTATTGAATGATAAAAGAGGATAAGGGGATGAAGATGATGATGATGATGATGATAAAAGAGCGGTTAGAAAGATATATAACACGAGTGTTGATCGCACCAGAAATAGAGGATATCCGCGGAAGATTTACCTTGAACTAAATACTGGAAGGCGCAGCTTGCAAAGGGAGATGTGCGAATGTGGATGAGGTAAGAAATGTGTCAGGACAGAAGTGTGGCGCTCTACCCTATCTGACTGGTGGTAAGTTAGTTTCAAAATAGTTAAATCTATTCAATTATTACAGGGTAGTTTTCATGCAGTCGAAAAATCACGAAATTTTAAATTATGAATCTTATTCTAAAGTAAATTAAAGAGAGGCAGCTAAAAAAAAGAGAAGTTTTCAACAGGCAGATTCATATATTCTTTAAATAATTTATCTTACAAAAAGATTTGGGTTTTCGTAAAATTATTACTTTACGATTATATTATAAACAACAAAAATATACTATTTATTATAGAATGGAGAAAATAACTTAATTATACCTACGGACAATGGTAATTAATGAACTCAACACTTTATATTAAATAATATATCATGTGGATTTGGACACAGAATATTAATAGATAACAAGTTATTTTACTTATTATAACAAAGTATTAAACATAAATTAAGAGCTTATGAGAATAAATTAACTCTTCCATTGAAAGTGTTTAGCTAGCAAAGCTGACCAGTATAATGAAGTTAATTAGTATAATGAAGTAATAATCTCTTATATTATATTATTTGATACTATATTTGTTTTTTTTTCTTTTGTATTACAATTCTTCTTCTTTTATATAATATACTTTGATTAAACCAATTATAAAAAAACTGAAATTTTCAATTATTATAACTGCCCTACAATAGATTTCACCTAGTGGAGCGTTATTAAGTGTAAAAAAGTGTAAATGTGATAGCATATAAATAAATAAATAGGTAGCAACAGTAATATCAAAATCAATACACATTTTCAACAGTTAACTTTGATTTAATTAAATAATTAATAAAATACAAAGATTACCTGCTATGATTAAAAACTGCACGATTACATAATATAACGATACATTTTACAAGAAATCTGACAAAGCGAGAATTTGATAGGCAATCATTTTAATTTTATTACGAAATAAAATATTAATTATTGCATATAGCAGAACCCAAAGTAGAAAAAAAATAGAATGCCTTAAAAGTTAATGGTCGTTACAACTGGTTTGCATCTTTAGCAGAATCCATTATCAAGTATCGTTTCTACTAATTGTGGTGAGGCAGGCGATACATCCACTCCGTAGGTGGCTAGTCGCGCGCTGAGACCGGCAGGGACCAACTAGGTCTACATTGTAATACTGCAAAGTAAAGTAGATTTTCCCCAAATAAAAGCGCTTCACATGTTTCTATGTCATTGACTTTGGAATCCATGCGCTTTACACTAGACGAATTATATTTAATATATCACAAACCAAAAAATCAGTACGTTCTTGAATTGAACGTAATTGAAGTAAAAAAAACTAACCCATAGAAACCAAGTTTTTATTTTACTCCCTTTCTTTGTAAATTAAGTTTACCATCATGTAATTAAATAATTGATTGACTGAAAATGAAACATGTCTAGACAAACCTATGTCAAAAATCTCTAAAAATATCTCTTTAATATTTGATTTCTTCCTAAAAAATCGAAGTGTGCTGTCATCTATGAACCAATTGTCATACATTTTCGAAATTCGTAGTTATTATATATATACTATTATACTATTATACCTACCGACGGAGTAATTCAAATTTTAAATATTCCGTGACGTTATCAGGCCGCCGCGCCGCGCGCCGTTGGTAACAATCAAACTTTTGTAATAATTCCAATTTGAAAAAAACATTAAAATTTCCAAAAATCCAAAATTATACTATAATTATTAATTTTTTTAACGAAAATTTGATAGATCTTCTTGATCGTAGCCACGAGTCTACTTGTAAAGTTTCAGCTCGATTGGATCACCGGAAAAGGATTAAAAATCGATCCAAAGTTTTTTCGTTAAGCAAGCAGACGCCACGAGTTAATATAAAGGGAGTAAAAAGATGTCAACCGTGTACAGTTGCCGGCAAACTTCTTGAAATTTTTTGGCATAGTGGGGGAATGCGCAGAAGACAAAATTTAGGTCTCGTTGGTGGAATGGTACATGCGCAAACTTCCCCCACTACGCCGAAAAATTTCAAGATGTTTGCCGGCTACTGTAAAAATATTTGAAAAAAACACATAAAAAATAAGCTATTTTTAAAAAACAGTGTTATTTAAAACATAAAACTAAGTAATTAAACTGACATATTTTGCAATAATTTTGATAAACTTAGTACAATCGTTTATTTTGTAATATTATTGAAAAAAAAAGACATCTCATGAAGCCATAGAGGCCCACAAAGTGGAGCAATTTTCTTCATTTATAAAACATCGTAGGTTTGGTCATTTATTAATTAATTAAATAATTTTAACAATAAATCCGTATTTAAAATATATGTAACCCGAGAAATAAATTTTTAAATAATATATTTCCATACAAAAATGTGATAAAAAACGCTAGAGAAGATATGAGAAAAAAAAATGTGAAATTTGCTCATTCTGCCGGACGATAACCTTAACTGTTTGATTCAAATAAATTAGAACAATATAATAATATGATTAGAATCCATACTTTTTTGATGAAAAAAGCCATTAATTTTATTTATTAATAATAAACGCCTTTGTGAGCTTTTACTATTGTGTAAATCTAAGCAAGATGTCTATGTACATCTTTATGTATGTACATAGACATCTTCTTCTGAACCAAAGTAAATGATAATGGATTAAAGAAGTACGCCGCCGTATAAAAACCTGTAAACATCATTTATAAACTGACGCCTTTAATGGTAATCCAATAAATAATGTTATCGCATTAACACACCAGTGTAAGTACCTCCCCATTATTTTTTGAAGACGTGAATTAAAAACATAGTGTTGAAACATTTCATAAATTTAAATAAATAAAAATTCAGCTATAAATATTAATTTAAGAAGTTATTCGAAAATTTGATTCAAAAGATATTTATTTAATAAATCATATTCAACAAAATAATCAAACCACTAAAAATAAATTCTTAACTATTATGTAATTGATTGCTTACATATGTACGTGTGTGCAGGTGATGGTATTATGTCGATTATTACATTAGACGAGAAAGTCATCATTGAAACAGAGGCCTATTTTACTACGTTCGATAATTCATTTTTTTGGATGGCTGTAAAATGTTGGAATATCGCTGGACTAAGGCGTCTGATACACATGCTTCTTTAGTGGCACGTGAGCATGCGCAGTATCGACTTTGACAGTGGCATGCTTATTAGTGGCATGTGTGTACGCACATTGCTAGAAATGAGCATGCCACCTAGTGGCATGCTCAAAAATCAACCGCCGGTTGATTTATAAGCATGCCACTGTCATTCACCATAGAGAAGGGGTATCTTTGGAGCATGTGTGAACAGACTTGCTTATTTATGAGCATGCTTATGTCATTCGCGGGCTTCGCGGCTAGTATTATCGATGCGATCTTCTCAAACATTACTTTTCGTGACTTATTATAGGAATCACGAATGTCTGCGAAATACTCGGTCACCGTTGTGTAAAAATAATATAGTGAGAAATAATGTTTACGAAACTTTATTAATAGGCATGAATGATTCAAATCTTACAATAAAAATTATATAAACTAAAATCAAAAATGTGCGGATGGAAACTCGGGAACTTTTTTGATTTATTGGTTCACTTGAATTTTCTATTTCAGTTTGCAAAGTTTCCATTTTGAACAAGAGCGTCTCTATTCTATGACAAGAGCATGCCACTAATAAGCATGTGTGTTTGATTGTTAGCTTTGGGCATGCTTATTTATGAGCATGCCACTAATAAGCATGCCAGTAATGAGCAAGTGTGTACAGTTGTTAGGCATGCTTATTAGTGGCATGCTCATTAGCATGCCAGTAAAGAAGCATGTGTATCTGTGCCTTAAGTGTATCGAGCTAAAAATAAGACTGTATAGAAATAAATAACATAAAAGGCCTTCTTTCTCTCCCTAATACGGGTAGATACTTGTCACATATCCTTCCTAAACTATTAAGTGTTAATATTATTTAGAAAAAATATATAGACGCAAATACGCAAAAAAAATAACCTCTTCGGCGACTATAACAATATTAATATTTATTTATAGACAATAAATAACCTCGAATTACATCTCACTCTCCGTATACGTATGGAAATAAAATAAGCGAATATCTTTTTTTACGCGTCAGATTGCAGGAATAGACAAGCGCATCATTTATTGGCTGACAGTTTAAAACAAGTCTAAACATTGATAGTAACGTGCATTTAATTAATACCGAGAAAATAGCGCAGAGCAGTCCAAACTCCGCGCATGGCGCACGCGGCATTGCGACTGGTCGCGGCAACGGCTGACGCCGCGCTTGGAATCAGCCATCGGATGAGCTTCCTGCGGCCGTGACCGCTATCATCAATCATCATTACATCTGATTGAGTCACGATCCGAACATGTACAAGCGTCGCTAGACGAAAAAAATCCCTAATATAATGACAGGGGTGTAAATGTCAAGATTATTTTTTTGCACCACGATACTGTTAGCGCAAGACAGGCGTGTTCAACACACGATCAATAAAGCCTCAGATACACATGCTTATTTAGTGGCACGTGAGCATGCGCAGTATCGACCTTCTCTAGGCCTTGCTTATTAGTGGCATGTGTGTACGCACATTGCTAGTAACGAGCATGCCACTAGCCATACAACCGCCGGTTGATTTATGAGCATGCCACTAAGTGGCATGTGTATCTTTACCTTAAAGAATACACATGGGTTACATGTTTCTACACCCGTTACGTTTTTCTTTCCAATTCCGCAAACCAACGAGTATATCTGAAGATAAAATAATAACTAACGATAGAACGCTATTTTCTTCTATCTTGACATACCACTTTTGCTTCGACATTCATACATCTTCTCACGCATGCTCTACGGTTGTTGAGGCTTTTAACAGTGCCATCCTCTCATATTTGTATCTGATTCTCCAGTATCTAATCGTGCCAGGTTTAGCAGATGCCCTCGATTCCTGCTGCCTTCAACACTCGTCTCATATATTTTTTTAACGATCCTTTCTTCGTTAATACTTTCCACATTGACCAAATCATCTCAGCGATTCTTTCTTTTTCTATTAACCACGCCAGCATTACATGCACTTCTAATTTGTTCGTTCCTCACTCCGTACACCTTAGTGATCGCATCTCCACCGTATTCTTTCTACGTTCATTCCTTTTTTGCCAATTCTGGGCTTCACTTCCACATATAAGAGTTAGCACTAGAACGCCATTATGTATCGCAAGTCTTTTGACAGAACCTTATTGGCAATAATTGCATTCAGAGCGCCATTTACCTACTTTGTTTCCCGCATCAGTCTCTTATCTATATTCTTCTCAGTCTTGCCGTCTCTACTAAACATACCTACTTCTCAAATACACAACACATTATCTTGTTGTAAGCAATGACACACTTTTAATAACGTTAACCTAATCGGCTACTATGTATCAATTCAACATAATTACAAAAAATGTAAAAAAAATTTTTTTTTAATTTTCAATGACTTCTATGGTATCAATTTTTTAGTTTTAAATCCTTCCAAAAGCGTACATTCTTGGTGTGTGTGATGAATTTAAATTCTTTTTGTGGGTACCTATATTTAATTCCTGAAATAAAAATATCTCTAAAGATTGCGTGTCTATCATTTTTAGAGTGTCAACGATTGCACATATTTTTAAAATAAAATTATAACTATGTCAATCGATTGGATGTGGAAAAAGAGTATTCTCTGGACGTTCCATTTTTCAAATGAATATTTTGAGCCTCAAGTTGCACAAAGGTAGATACCAAAACAAGAGGTTTTATATGACTCGTGTGAAAAAATTTAAGTCTCTCTCATTTGCGCTACATTGATTCCCTATATAAAAAGAAGAACAAATAAGAAAAAGGAGTTAGCAAATCCCAAACCGAAACTCAGCGTACAGTTAATCCAGAAAAATACTACAAAGATTTAAAATCAATACCTGCCTGCCAGTACCGCAATCCCTATTCTATTAACATACCCTCTCCACTCGCTGTTAAATTAAATTACTGTAGTCAGTGGAAAATTTGTAATTGGCATAATTTTAAAACCATTATTTTATATTTGTTAAGATGTTGATTTGCTGTTAATTTTCCCCAAAATAAAATAAATAAATAAATAAAAAAGTTCGGGATTGAAAGCCCCCTAAGTGTAAAAATATCGACGTCTATTTATATAAAAATCATAATAGGGCCAAAAAATTTGCACAGCGCTTGGACAAGCATTCGTTTGCGCGGCCTGGACGCTGACCTGCTATTTCCTGGGGGGTCAAGACGTGTGGCCGATGGAAATAATTATTATCATTCCGATGCGATTTTGATCGCCATTATCCTGCCCGACTCTTTGTTCTCTGATTGTCTTCTGCATTTCATTTCAAATGTCAAATGTTTCCATTACCCGCGACGATGAACTCGACATTAGAAAGAATATTAATGTCGGACGCGCGGCTTGATCTAGTGCCTGTACAGTTCCTGCAGACGATCCGAAAGTTCAAAGTTTGCATCGGAAACATGCGCCATAAAATGGCGCATCTTTCTGCTGGTCACTAATGCATCTCATTTATTTAACTGCGAGAAACGTACAAGTTACAAGGCACAACTATGTATATATTTCATAATTCAGAATTAACTATGATGCCCCACAACGATCTTCAAAAATTATTTTATTGCAGCATGATAATTAATTTTAATACAACACATGTTTTTCGATGGCTTTCCGACGAATAAAATTTATCATAAAACTGTATTAAAAGGCCGTGCTAAGAAAATCTGTAGCATATTGTTTTAAAAAAAGCACCTGAACTGGAATTGAAATTGTAATAAGGTACTTATTAAATAAAATGATTTTCTTAACTTTAAAAGCTTCCCAATATTCACGTAATGTTTTACTACGTTTAATTCACATCACTTAGGTAATAGAATATAATTGAATTTTCTATTTCTCTGCACAATTTCATTACACGCTCAATATTTTGATGGGTCTCCATTATTTTCTGTTTCAAAGCTTCTATTCACAATTACGAAACCTTTCACCGTGTTCTTTTAGTATGAATCCCTTCATTGCTGTTTCAATTACATCTTATTCTGGATCAAAACTTGTAAACACAGTTTTTTCAACAAATAAGTAAGTTTTTTTTATGTTTATAGTGTTAACTTTGAGTTTGGACATAATTAATAATTTTAATTTGTTAAAAATTTTGTTATGAAATTTAAACCACATGGAGTAAATTTAGGCCTAGCGATTTCAATACCACTGCATTACGAAGATACAGTGGTATTGAAACCGGTAGACGTAAAATTACTCTGTTTATAATGGTTTATATATACAATGGTTTATACAAAGTTTTTAATTAATTAAAATTAATAAAAATAAAGTCTATAATAGGCCATTACAGTTTTAGGTGGCTCGATACCTAAATAAGAAATTTTTATTTATTTATTTATTTTTATTTTATCTATTAATCAACGTGTGGTGTTTTACAGTACAAGAAAGTTACAGGGATTTTTATAAATCTAACACGTAAACACATTTTCAAGTAAATAATTGAAAAATAATAATAGAAATAAAACATATTTAAGAGAAATTAACAATAGAAAATATAACAATTTAATTGAATAATAAAAATGAACAATATATATAAACAATGATTAGTACACAAGCAAACAGTAATAAAAGAAACGTTCAACAAATTAATAATAAAGTAAAAAGTAAATAATTAAATGAATATACAAGATATTTAAGATATGAAGATAAAATAAACCAAAAAAATTAATATTAAAGATAAAATTGAAACATATTAAAAAGGGAAATTAAAAATAATTAGGACACTTTAAAATAAAAAAATATATATGATTAATAGGGAACAAAAAATAAATAAAAAATTTGTCTTATTATATAATTAATAGAAATAAACTTATTTTTTCCCACTTTTGTGAAAACTAAGTTTATTAATTATATTAATTATCTCACCACAAAATTATTTTGATGTTTTTGAAGAAGAAGAAAAAATTTAATTTTTAAACTTATTGGTTTTATTAATTTTATTGGTATATTCCAAGTCTTAGTAATTCTTTAATCGGATGTGCTCCTACAACGAAAAATGTCTACGAATTCCGAGAATTTATTTCCAAGGCAATGCATGCGTGTTAACGGTGAATAATGCATAGTTATTCCTGTGAAATATCACATCAACTCGATTCTTAAAGCAAAACTTGTATATTTACATTGAATTATAAATCTAAATATTTTTAAAACTAAAGTAGTAAAAACGAAACCGCAGGTATTCCTGTATTTTATGTTGTATCAATTAATATAGAATGGCAGGTCCGACGTCCGAGTCTTAATGCTCACGAATGAATGTAAATTTAAAAAATTTCCGCCATCACGACAATAGCCATCTTCCAAAGATTGACACTTCAATAAAACCTGAGATTTTATCAGAAAACGTAACACCAAGCTGCGCGAAACAGTCTCCACCACTGCGATAAAATTGGACATTCTATAGAAAGTCACATTCATCAAACAAAAATCACCATTAATTAAACACAATTTATTATTAATCCATAAAGTGGGAGTTCGGTTGTATAAAGTAAAGGATTAATTTAATAATCATCTATTCGCAACAGGGTGTCCGACGATAAAACGTTTGATAAATACCCATGATGGATGCAAAGTTAACACGTCAATGGGAATCTAACCATAAACTGAATACTCAACTTTGAATGTGACTAACGGAAATGCAAATACACGTGTTTTGTATACCATTCTGAACCAATATTTCTTAAATTATGGATGATAAAATTCCACATTATTAATCTTTTTTTATTAAAAAATTATGCAATACTCAAGTCTTCTATTATAAATGTTAAGGCTAGAAAATCACTGAAAATGCATATTTAGAACGATAGCTTGTGTGAAATTTTTGTCCATAATAAAAAGTATAAACTAAATATTATTTATAATACTTTCAAAAATAAAAAGCATTTATCCACAGGTCGTAGCCGTAAAAAAAATTATTATTTAATGTCTTAGCAACAATCAATCAGATTCTGAATAATAATATATACGCAGAATAAGTTTTCTTACGATTATTAAGTTAGAATTATGATAATAAAACTGTAATAAAATAATTAATAAGTTTTTAATATTTAAAAAATTATATAACAAATTTTTACGTCTTTTGATCACTTTAAAACGCTTTTTATTCATATAAAGAGATGATTTTAAACAATATATTTGTATTTACAAAAGCACTTTGAGTCGTCAACCACTATTTTTTTGTGAAGGTCCAGCCTTAACTTTGTGGTAAGACATAAGCAATTGTTGTATTAACCACTTTGATTCCTTTGATGTTTGCCGGTTCTGATATCACCATATTATGTCCGTTTAACTTGAGTTAATAGAAAATTCTAACGCATAACCGGAAAGCTTAAATTGTGACATTGTCCGATTATATGTGAGACATATGAATTTATTCGACATTGAATGTATTTATATCGCATTCGGTGTAAAATTTTATTATTTTATATGCAGAGGTGGCGCCACGGGGCGGCGAAATAATGATTGAAGAAATCTTCACCTGAAAGGAGCAGGAAAGGGCTCCAAGTTAAACCATCACAACCACTATAATGAAAGTCTGTCAAGTTTACAGACGATTGTACATATATAAATATATAAAGTATAAATGCTATCCAAATTCTACCGCTACCATGCATATATGGCATTGAAATTATGTTTCCCAAATGATTCAATAATGTTAGTAATGCGAGCTTATTTGTATAGTTAAGACACTTGGATTCATGGGATTCAAGCCACGTACCAGGTGATCACAAATGAGTCCTATTTTCATAGGACAAACATGAAATTAGATTGAAAATTGTAGGTTAGATTATTGATTGGCAAAAAAGAACGAAAGTAGATTGAATGCGGCGGAAATGAGGTTTTATATGTAGGAAATCTATTTAATTAACATATCAGGAGCTGTTCGCAGGGTAATAATAATAGTTGACCATTTGTATAGCGCCATTTTCGTGAGTACTCACCTCAAGGGCGTCAATAGAATAAAATAGTTAATAGAATAAAAAAGAGTTGACAAGATGGCATAATTATATGAAACATACAAACGAGAAGAGGATGGTAAAGCCGACCCACGTAGCCCAGTGAGAAAAACATTGGCTTCTCACACCGAGAGTTTTAAGTTCGATTCTTGGTGAGGTCACAGTAAAACTACGTGTTTCGCTTCAGTAATGTCTTGGCCTGTTGAAGTCTAAAAAAAGTACACTTACAAGGCGAGTGTTGAAGGTAATGAACAGAGGAAATATGTTTAAAAATCTAGTGTCAGATAAACCAACGATTGTTGTACAGTTAAAAGTTTCAACAACCGAAGAGGGTACATGAGAATATGTATTGGGAATGACCAGTGGGTGAGTCAAGACAAAAGAGTGGCATTCAAGTATTGGCATCCTCATTGCCTACCCTTTCAGGGACATAGCATGATGGTTTGTTGGTTAATAAACGAGATGGTAAGTCATCTACATTTTGAAGACAATATTAAGACCTTCTCAATATATCAGAAGCCAGTGGGGGCAAGATAATCGTCTCAAAGACGAAAGTAACGATGAACTGAGCTTTTTTGACTCAATGGATATTCGTGTTAATGGAACCCAGCTTGACTCCAGAACACAATTTGTCATGGTGACAGATTTGACAGAACGAAAAAATTAATAAGCGTTTTTAATTAATGATTAGAACATTTAGTTTTGAAAACGATGAAAAATATTTTTATAATTTATGTACATTTTTAATATTTAATGAAAACGTCGGTATTCTCTATTATACACCGGCAGATTTTTATAACACTAAATTTAAAATTATTTTCAAAGTTTTATAGTAGGGGATTTAAGTAAATAAATAATAGGTTTTTAAACATACAATAAATTTTTATTTTTATGTATAAAATGAGTTGCGAGGTTGCATTAAAAATAGGGCATTATAAGTAACGCATTTGAAATAATTATAAGTTTTTAAACAATTAAGCAGCTGTATTTAGGGCATATTTTGAGCTATGTCAACTCCCAGAACTCCGGAATCATACATACACTATAGGAAAAAATCTTGTAATTAATTGGCAAAAGTTGATCTATTCTCAAGGTAACATTTTTGATTCATAAATTTAAATATTAGCTGAGAAAAATAAAATACATCCAGAAATATAATTATTACATCACATTTTAAATAAAAAATGCATATGGTCAATAAATAAGAGTAAAATATTTATTATTTTTATATAAACTATTATATAGTAAAAGCCGGTTATTTGATCGGTGGGAATAGTAGGTAACTGTTAACCGAAATGGATAGATTTCGGGGATAACGGGTCAATTGGTGAAAAATGCAAAAACGTACGTTTCTGTCTTAACTTTTACTAGCATTACTGATCACACAACCGGTCCTAAGCCGCTCACGAGACGTAACATTATTATTATTTAATGAACGCAAAATCAAAAATACAAATCGTTGAATGGTTTCCTTCTGTCCAACAGCTGCTGTCATCCAGATGATCGGGTTCATTACGAGTCAATAAAAAAAGATCAATCATTTACTAGGAGGCGAGAACTTTAAAAGGAATGAATAGGTAAATTTTAATTATAATAGTATGCACCGATGCCTTAGCACAAATCATATACAGCCACCTTGTGTAATTTTGGGATGAACCACAACGGTTCAGCGAACAGATGGGTAACGAGCAACTTAAATGAACCACCATGAACTACAGCATAAGATCAATAGTAATCTATTTTTAGTGCACACCTACTCGTGTATCAAAAAAGTGGTATCGCAGGTAAATTTAAAGGTAAACATTAAAAACCCGAGCAAACATGACCTATCCGCTACGTCCACACAACATATACGTTTGTTATATTGAATGCAATTTGCTACAATTTTACTCTAGGACCCTGAGAAAAATATGGACACCCTACCCAACCGGACATCATAAACTACCTAGTTTCTATGCATCGTTCTATAATCTTTAGCGCCTGTACATACTAAAACAATGACGCTGGTATGACTGTATCTAAAACATTTAAAAGAAGATGACGGCATTGCTATAAATTCAGTTTTTGCACACAATGCTTAGAGTATATACAATCTGTAGAGGGATAACTAAACATTTTATCAAACCTGTACGCGTGGTAAAATAGAGCTTACTCATTTTAAACAATAGAGTAACACATGAGAGAAAAAGAGACAAAAAAAAATCACCCGGTCGGATACGTCTTTAATTGCTTCGTAAGCTTTCTCCTTGCCCTAAAAAATCGCTTGTGAGCAGAGGTGAACCGAGCTGTTAAATTTGTTATCCGTATTTTGACGAAATCCTTACATGTTTCGAAATAATATGGTCTCTATAGTTTGTATATACTCTAAGATATATTTTGTATTTTATTAACATTTTTACAGTCATATAAATCACGAGTTATATTTTCTCAAATTATTTTTTCCTGTCTAAAATTTGCAAAAAGTAAATTTAATCACAAGTCCCATTTTGTTAAGAAATTGCGTTTTTACTTAAAAAAACTCTGCAACGAAATTTTAAAAATTGAATAAAGCAAAGTCGATTGTAAAAAATACGCTTTGCTTACTAACGGTTTTAATATGCACTTCATGAATTACAAATATGTCTTAAATATACGTGCGGGGGACGTACTTTCTCCGTCCCGCCAGTCCCCTCGCCTAAAGCAGGGATTTATTTCAACTGCTTGCAATAACCAATATGTTCACGTATTATTAATATTGTGCTAGTCGTCAACCCATGAAAAATCACGAGACATAATGATAATTAAATTACCCTTGCGTGTAACGTGAGCCGCGCGCTGCTTGACATATCAGACTCGAGCGCCCGGGCCTCATTAACACCTTCTTAGTTATTTATTTATTTATATTATTTATTTTTGCCATTTTATTTTTACTTCTTGTAAAACTGTATTTACAATTTAAACGCAAAGATTTCATTACAATATATATATATTTCATTACTTAATTGTCCTTCATTTATAATATAATATTAAACTGCAATATTCAAACTTATATGATTTTAATGCTGACCATCGTCAGTGTTGTTGTGTTTCCAGCCTAATTCTAGCGAGTTAGACAGTTATCCCAACCAATGTCGTACGTTTCTGCATTTGGATGATGATTTCTATTTGTATACAATAATTTTGCCATGGTGCCCGTTGAGTCGTGTGGCGCAGCGGATAACGCGCCTGACTACGAATCAGAGGATTCCAGTTTCGAATCCTGGCAGAATCGAATTTTTTTTTACGGTCGAGAATATTTTATTTGTTGAAATTTTAATTACATTTTTGGTTTTTTGTAATCAACACTGCGAGAAGAGAAGAGAGTAGGTACCTACCTATCGAACTGTGGTTTATTCCGCTCTGACTTATTAATCGGTTAGAAATACTGAATAAATACTTTGTCTTAATTATATCTAAACTACCCGTAATTAAAAGTGGAAATTTGCCACGAAGCGGCCACAATAGCGAAAATGGAAATTTGCCAGATACAATTGGCCGCGAAGCAGCTGACGTAGGCATAGGTAAACAATTGTGTTTGCTGCACAGCAAATACAATTGGCCGCGCAGCGGCCACAGCTGGCCGCGGAGCGGCCACAATAGCCGCCCGCAGGGCCTAGCAGTAAGCAATCGGCATTGCTTTCCTCCTAGTAATTAATTAATAATTGGAAATGCGTCTGCCGTTTAAATCATGCCAAATTAAACACTGCTAAAAACGTTTTTTATTAAACGAAAACAGGTTACTTCTCTAACAAAACATCCATATTTTATACAGGCTTAACTATAAAAAAATGGAAACAGAAATGAATAGAATTAAAGATTCTCTAGATTGAAGTAAAGTATTAACTGTGAATTTTTTATTCAGGATGACCTCAAATACATCCTCCTTAAACCGCTACCTGATTATTTACGAGGACTTTATCTAAACAGGCATCCTTTATATTTATGTTTAATTGTACGTGTATTTTGCTTGACATTTAATTTCGTTTTTATTTAAATATAATTTTGTGTTATACAGCTTCAAAATTATTCAGAAATGATTATGGGTAGAAAAGACAATTGTAAAAGATATAAATGTGCAAGAAATTTGAATTTAAATGCGCACAAGAGATCCGCACTGAGTAAGGGTGGAACCCTAGAGAAAATTTTTTATTATTTTTTTTAGCGAAATTTAAAATAAATTAAATTTTGATAAATATTATTATTAAGTTTATTATTAACAGTCAGAATGTTTGATAATAGCCTTACAAGCCGAAACAGCTGTAACACATAAAAATACTTAACCCGTAGAACTTAATAATAATATTTATTAAAATTTAATTTATTTTAAATTTCGCTAAAAATAAATATGGAGTTCTACAAATTAAACACAAAAACCATAAATAAAAAAACCCTAGAGAAAAAGATGGGATGTGGTAGAGGAAGGGAGGGATCGATTATTTCGAAAAGTGTCTTTATTCCAGCGATAGTTCCTACCTACCTATCGACAAGCGAGAATTTTTCTAGTGCGAATCTGCGCGATTTAAGTAACCTGCAACGGTTTATGATAGACCAGTAATTCCGGAGTGATAAATATTTATCGATTATTTAGCAAATTAGTACACGAAAAATTCTAGAAACATTTAGAATGAATTTAAGAACAATGCTCCGATTAAATTCGTGACCAGTGAGTTTGCGTAATAAATTAAATTTTAATTTTTTTTAAGTGTTTCATTTGCTTCCCGCAACCACGATCCCGTAACAATATATTCATATAATCTTATTTAAAGTGTAAATAAAGAATTCAATTCAATTGAAAAATATAATATTTTAACTTTACACTTTACATTTTCTTATATACATAATTAGTTTAAGGAGATAGACCTACCTTAAATGTGTTTTAATTATTATGGGATGATATTGTGATTTTATTATTATGTACCTACATAAATTAATTACATTACCTCACAAAAAGTCACTGTTACTTCCATAATGTTACATTACACTTTAGATTTTCTTCTATAATTATTTTAAGGT
This sequence comes from Agrypnia vestita, assembly GCA_016648135.1. Lineage (NCBI taxonomy): Eukaryota > Metazoa > Arthropoda > Insecta > Trichoptera > Phryganeidae > Agrypnia > Agrypnia vestita. Next base: position 9,910 of record JADDOH010001053.1, on the reverse strand, counting down.
GATAGATACACATGCCTAAAATTTGTCTTATTTATTATGGGATGATATTGTGATTTCATTATTAATAATATTATGTACATAAAATTAATAATATTATCTCACTAGAAATGAAGAAAATATTAAGTCACCGTTACTTGCAGGCATTATGTTAACGATGAGCGATATTTTTTTGTTTTTTTTTGACGGATTAAACGTAAACAAAAGGCGCCACGTAATGCATCTGGTGTTTTTCTGACCACCACTGACTCCCACATAATGACTGCTTTGCAACGAGAATTAATGTGACATGTGTTACGTCAATATTATTTGCGTACTATTGTGCACAATGTGAATGATGGTGTATTTTTTCAATGAATAAATAATTGGAAGCCATGTATTGCAAACCGAAGCGTAAGACGTTTAAGAGAGATCTCATAATGCATAAAAGTATTGTATTGACGAAGAAGAAGATATAGACAAAATTATAAGAAGTATCAGTGGTGTAGCTTAAATTTTCGGACATTTCCCTCCGAACGCAGTTTCATGATGATTTGAATTTTAATTATTATCGACGTAAATTCATTCACTATACGAGCTCTCTCTGGTGACTTTAATTAATGTCTAGTTAATTTAAATATTTTTTCAATCGATTCGGCAAGTTTGTAGATTGACATTTTTAAAAATTGAAAATTTTTTATGTGTTTTATAAAAGTCAAAATATTAAACACTTTTTATTTTTTCCAAATTATTTGAAAAATGATTTTAAATATTATTGCTGAAGTTCTTGATTACACACAATTATTGTAAAAAATTTTGAATTAAGCTAGTAGTTAACTTTAATGGATTATTAATAATATTTTGTTTACTATTACTTGCCTGATTATCTTTACCTTTTAACTGCCAGCCATATTTACTGTGAGGGACACCTATAGGCCAGACATTTGTTGATAATAAAGATAAAAATTAATTTTATAGACACACAAGAAGTTATATTAACTCACGATTCTTTAAAAACACGAAAACGGCGAAAAAAGCGATGAATATTGCCAATAATTGGAAAAAAAATCAAGGCAAACGCAGTTTAAAACTGACATATCGCAAAGGATTCCCCGTTTCTCGGCAAAAAAACTTGGTTCGCGCTTACCCTAGCGAACTCTGAGAACTGTCAGAGATTCGAGATATGATTCTAAATTCTTAAATTTCAGACCAAAATTATTTATGTGTAAAATAGAAAGTCTTAATTTTTTATCAAAACCGTGATCATATTCTAATAAATGATTTTCAAATTCAGAAAAACCATGATTATTCAGATATCTCAAATGCTTTTTTACTCTTACATTGAAATTTCTAATTAAAATACCTATTACTAAAGAGTTTTGGTATTTCATAATTCTCTCAACTTTAATGTTTTTCAGCGCAATAAAATATTGTTTTTAGTATAATATGCCATCTGTTTCGTATAGTTAGCGAAAAGAAAAGAAATTTGTTCCATATCACAGTTAAGTTTTTCAATTTTAGATATTCGACGATAATCTTAATTGGAGGGATAGAAAAATAACACACAGAAAAAACTATTGCATGTTACATTTTTAAAACTTCTCCAGTAATAATTCAAAATGATGAAAGTTTAATGATATATCGAGGTCCTCTTGGGGTTTGGGCCTCCAGATGATTGACTTTACTGCCCGATCGGTAGCTGCCACGGCACTGCGTGAAATACAGAATTGTGTAGAATTGGATATTTCACCGGGTAAAATATCGGATAAGGTTCTCACTCAGTGATAATATTTTATTAGAATAATGAACATTCCGAATGTCGGTCACGCTGTGTCTGTGGGAGATAGAAAACAAGTGTTGTCACAGTTTCCGCAAGACGGAATGAAGAAATGGAAGATTCTCTCCGACTGTCACGCGCGCTTCTGTATTTGATTACGGCAATTATTTTATTTCCGGAACGGTAGGTACCACGGGATGAGGCGCGCACACGGCTTTCTGCGTGTGTTGCGTTATTCTGTCATTGTTTAGCCATCTATTCACTAGGGGACAAATTCCGCTCGGCATGTCGCATCAACATCTACGATCATGTTTCGGGGACAATGATGCGGTCATTTGACGTGTACGCACTGGGACTCGCATATCTTGTCGCGGAAATGTCACCCGATGAGGTTACGATGACAGCTGCGGTATCTCATTTGGCGAAAACGGGGTTCCGCGCAATTCGAAATGTTTTTTTGGGTCGCAATTTCAAATTAACGAGGTTTTACTGTAGTAAATTGAATATTATTACAAGGTCCTTTTTGCAAGTAATTATTGTTCTCCAGACGTCGCGGAAATATATCGCCCTATGAGGTTATGATGACAGCCGCGTACCTGTTTATGTTAATGAGTTTATCGAAAAGTAAGATGAGAAAAAAGAGGAGAATGCGAAATTATTTACTGCAAAGAGAAAAAAGGACGGACATTCTATGCGATCTTCGATCGATACAGCTCGATGAGTTCAAAAACGATTTCGTTTCCCCACACTGTCATCTTGACAGATACAGCGCATGCGTATTCACTTGTAAACATACCACGTGGTACTGACGCTCCAGGAATGTTGCAGTGAGCTCGCTCGGGTACCGTGCGCATGGCAACGTTGCCACGGCACGTAGAAATGCCGCGCTATGTTGTGCGCGACGTCGCGGAACAGTGCACGACGTTGCAACGTCACGTAGACTCTATGCCGCGCGTGCTGTTGAGGGACAATTTGTCCCCTAGTGAATACATGGCTTTTTTCTTCACGTAGGGATTCAATTATTTTTATCTGTAACAGTCCGTTCCAAAAATACATAACTTTCTTTAAATATTAAATATTAAATAATATACGGTGTCTTGGAAGAAACAACACACAAGACATACAAGATCGCAAATTTTCATATGCATCACTTTTTCGTATTATGCTAAGTATTATACACCAATTAAGTAGTATAATGAGAGAATGAGAGAATTTCGTACAATTGGTAGTTTTACATTTATAATGATGGAAATACTTACAACTTCTGACGAATAAGATAAAAAGCTGGTAATAAATACAAAATACATACATATAGCTGATACTTTTACAAAACGCAAATGTATACAAAAATAATACATACACATAAATGAAATTCTAAGTTGCGGACTTCACACATTGCGCAGATATATTTGCGAACATCGTTTGATATTTGTTAAATACCGTATATTAAACAAATATCAAACTATAGCTCCGCCCATGACGACCAAGTGACCAATTAAAACGCGGAGACATCAATAGATTGAAACACTGTGTATTTTACTCACGGTTGTTATCGTGTTCTTGTACAAACCTAATATCCTTACGTGAAACTAGTTAAAACGTGCTAATAAAACATACGTGGATAAGTAGATTTTAGATTAAAATATGTATTAACAACCAACTAAACGATGGGTTTTAGAAAAAAATTATTTCGGGGAACGAGTTAATAAAAATATTTTATTTTATAATCGTATGCTGATCTTTATCATAAAATTAATAATAATGAAATAATAAAAGTAATTAACAAATAATAATAAAGTCTTTGAAAAAATGCACGATTTCAAAAAATAATCGATTTACGTTATGTCATTGGAGAAAATTGCGTATCAAAGATGTCTGTCTACCAGCAGTATAACGAGCTTCAAATCTTGTCTGGCTCAGTTCATTTTCGATAAATGCTGTCTCTTCATTATTTATATATATCCTTTCATTGACCTTTTCAACCGTATGGCGAAACATACTTTAGGCTTAGAGATATAAATTATGTAGGTACTCTTGACTGTTTGATTACTTTTAGACAGTTTTTTTTTTCTTATTTCATTGAGATAGGTAGTGTATATTAGCTGTATAAGAATACACCTACGAATCATCGATACCACCAACCATTTATATAGTTCGACCAGAGTCAAAAGATAGTTCCTTAGCTTTGTCCGGTAAGAAGAAAGCGGGAGAAAGTTGCCTGGTAAGCCCGTATCACAAGCCTCAATATGATATTCCAAATAAATACAAATTTTTTAGATTAAAAAAGGTTACTTACGTACCAGAAAAACTTCTTTTGTATTCATTTTTTGCATCGTAACAACACACATATTTTTTGCGCACATTCTTTTGAATGCGGTCTAGCTACCGTCATTTATATTTTGTATAACTGGTTTCATTAGATATATACATATTAACTTATGAACTTTTTAACCTTTAGATAGATAAATACACATTTCGTAGCAATTCAACTATTTTAGCAGGAACATTGTGAAAGTTTTTAAAGAAGAGTACGCAAACGCATGTTCGATAATAGTGATGTTTTCAAGAAGATGTAGAAATGTGGTATCTACACCGAGAGTTAAATAATAAGAATTCCTGTTCCTACTTATTCTATTATCCTATGCACCATTTACGTACTCTATTTTTGAAAAAGTAGTTCAAAAAATGACAGTTTTTCGAAAATACAAATAAAAAAATATATCATAGGCCGACATAAAAATATCATTCTGATGATAGCTAGGAATATTAATACGCTTATTATGTTTTGAAATTGTCTGAAAAATCACATTTAAAATATTCTAATGTCGTCAGTGATTTTATATATTTTTATTTTTTTTTTTTTTTATTTTAAAAAAAAAAAAATAAAAAAATATGTTTCATGCAATGTTTATTTAATCCATATATAACTTCATACACGAAACCCGTCAAGATTATTTATATTAAACGGCTGAAAAAAAATTATACTGTTTATGTAAAAAAATTAATATCAAACAATTAATTGAAAACATAAAACACTGTGAATTATCTACAGCAAATGCGTGAGTTGACTAGTTGAATGAACTAATGTTTTCATATAACGTGTTTTCTGCATCGCAAATTTCTTTGAAAAAAATTTTGCCTTCCTCAGAGTTTTTTTGACAATTCAAGTTATTTATGTTTCTTCGAATTAATTAAATCAATTTTTTATGTATCTTTCGAAAGAAACAATTTATATAAATCAGCACTTAAAATCCTTTGTTTTTAATTAAAAATGTATTAATTGATAATCAATGGTTTATTACGTTCATTGTAAAATATTTTTTTTAAAAACATTTTAATTTTAATAGTTAAACATTACTTATTTATTAATCAAAATGATATATATAGATATCGAACAAAATAAACCCAATTAGTATTTGTGGTTTTAAATTTAGTTGATTTCCGTGTCACAAATGTATCAGCCGCGCACACACACATGTGATTTCACATGTATGTGTTCCAGCCACCAAGGAAAATATAAAGGGTAGGAGGTTATTTGTAGAATAGGCACTTACGACGCCTGACTTCTACCTACCCATAAAGAGACTTGTGTACGACTGTGCGTAGGTATCTTCTCACGTGGTTTATTAACTCTTCAAGAAACAATAGTTCATTAAATACTTTCATTGCGACTTAATTCTCATTGGAGTGAAATAATACAGGGCTCGGTATAGACCGGAATACACAGATCTGGTAATGTCTTCAGTTCTGTCAGAAGATGACGCATGTGTAGTGCCCACATATTTTCCCTTTATCTGAACCAACACAGATAATAAAGTGATTAATCTAAATATCAAAATATGAATAAGTAAGTTATTAATATTTTTTCACTACAGTAAAGAAAGTTGATGATGTGAAATGTATAAATTCAATAAATGAAGGGTTACAAACAAAATTAAGTCGTTATGAATATATGAAAGGGACTTCTTGAAACTATAGTTGTGAAAAAATAATTTTTTGTTGTGGGTGTATTGCAACGATTGGTTTATTTATGAAATTATAATTAACACCGATATCTGTAAAAATTATTACATATATGATGATTTTTTTTCTTGTATCCATTTTGTAGTATACTTGTTGGTTAACATTTCACTCTATATTAGTAGTAAAGAATATTTCATTATCCTAATAGTATACAATAAAATCATTCGTATATTTGTCTGTGTGAACACCTAAAATCGCCCGAAGATCAAACCTTATTTTTACTATAAAATATTTTCCTATTGTCTCAAATCAAATTACTTAAATTTTATTTAAATTTAATGCATTTTAATCAAAATTTTATTTGTTTAATTATTAATATTTTGTTGCTGTAACTAATGTGTCTATTTAATTTACAAATAAAGGTCATCAACTATTCTACGTTCAAATATCCATCCGTAACTTGCTAGAATTACAACAACATCACTGACTGGAGACTTAATGAGGGGCGGGCAGCCGAGTGTGACACGCCAATCAACGCGCGGCTCAGGCTGTGCAATTATAAGTTATGTCCCGTGATTTTTCGCGGGATTACGGCTAGTCTGTGTATATAAAAACGTGTAAGTAAGTTTAAATTATTTACCACCCCATGGGAAGAACTCGGTAAGCCTGGCATTATAACTACAAATATGTACAATAATGCACACACAGTTTTCACAACTTCAATAATAATTATCTTAACCACCTTCGCTCCTTCATTGCAGATAATAATAACAATAAATACCTATATGCATTGAATATTTATTGTTATTATTATACCTACCATTAAATAAAACTAATCGACTTAATTTCGTATAACATGTTATCCTTGGGCGTGCGAAGTATTGCTGGGCACGCGATTCTAAAAGATTTGCCACTCCTGGGCTAGGTCATGTGTGCACACTTTTACCGAAGTATTCGCGGATGAGAAATTTTTAAAAATAAAATCAATAAATTCATCGAGTCTTCCGTGCAAGAGCTGCAAGCCGCGTGATCCGCAAATGGATGGTATTGTGAGATCATTATAATCTCGAGGGTCAGAAGCCAAGCAACGTTCAACCGATTGTACCGCAAATATGAAAGGTGTCTTTGAATTAATTTTGCACTCATCTACAAATTTTATTCATTTACTTCATTTAACAAAACCAACAAGGAACAAATTTTTGAGGCAATTTAATAAACAATAATAAATATTTGATTAAAATTATATATTGACATAAAAATAGAAACACAATAAATGTTTTTAAGTGAATTTTTAATCGGCATTTTATTGGCTGATGCGTTTTTCATTTTTTTTTATTTCCTTAGTTAATTATATCTACTACTGACTACAAAATGTTGATAGAAAGATTTTGAATTTATGTTTTTTAATGGAATGACATCAGGTTATCAAAAAATCGTTAATAACGTATTGATGCATAAGCCACGTTAATTAAGAATAAATTTGATAAGTTTTCAATATTTGTTTTTTTGTTATTATGCCTTAAAAATACAAAACTACAATCACTTAAAAATTTTAAGTGCAATATGAATTAATGTCAAGTGCGGATCCAGGGGGGGGGTCATGGGGGTCATGACCCCCCCCTGGGCTGGGTCCAGGACCTAGGTGGACCACTAATTAAAATACTCATTCTCACATTCAGTCACTTACTAACTTTTTTATTTTCAGTTACTACTGTATCTTTAAGCAGAATACTGCAATCGAACTCGATTGATTTAAAAAAAGCTGCGGACGTTATTAATGATACTATAAGTGTTCAACAAAATAAAAGAGAAAATGCGGACGTAATTTACCGACAGCTTTTTGAAGAGGCTAAAGAAGTAGCTGAGCAGCTAGATGTAGAAATTAAATGTCCCAGAATAGTGTCAAGACAAATACATAGGGCCAATAACCAACCTGCTCAATCTGCTCAAGAGTATTTCCGCATAGCCATATACATTAGGCTGTCCCGATAAATTTTATTTTGGCTTATCTTAACACAAGACCTCTCAAAACTTGCGTAATTGAGCGTAGATTACCAAAATAATTTTAAAAATAAAATAAAACTATATCTTTAAGGTTCTACCAATCTACAAAGTTTTGAAAAATTGTGATTTTTATGGTGATATTTCGCTATCCTCAATTTTGGCTCCTGAACTAAATACAAAAAAATATTTACTTTTTATTCTATTTAGGTGTAAATCATACATGACGTTTCGATTTGAATGCAACAACACGTTACCAGCAACTTCGATTTGTTAGGTTTCAACCTGCAAATACCCTCAAGTTTGAACTTGTTTTGAGGACTTCCTTGACTTGACTCGCGAGTGTTTTCTTCGTAGCCAAAATAATTTTTATACCATAAAAGTACCATGGCGATTGTTACGGTAGTAAAAGCGGATTTTGTCATTTTTAAATAAGAAGTTCGAGGCGTAGTCAGACTACTTATGCTATGTTCGGACCATACAAAGAACTTAACAATTAGCAGCTACCAACTATAAGGGACGTCATTTAATTTATTTTATTTGTCAAGAACGACCTGAAATTCACGTATAATTAAAAAGATCCATCCAAATCAGATATATATGTGATTTTTTCCGAAGAGATCAACAATATTTGGACCAAAACTTCGATTCCAGTTGCAACTAAGGAACGAGTTATTTAATCAGTGAAATCCAATTTCGAAAAGTATCTCAATTTGAAAAGATACCCCAAAACCAAACGAAATGATAGTTTTGAAAATAAACTGAAATGTTTTTTAGTCATCTGAGAAACTTTTTGACGTTTCCACTTGTAAATGCACTTCATTTGAATCTTGTTCGTGTCTAAAACCTAAGAAAGTTTACATCAATGAGAGAAGTTTTTGTTGGATCAAATAAATGAAAGGAAAATGGTTATAAGCGGTTTTGATAAGAAAAAACGGCTAGATTAATTAAACGACAAGATAAGGAAAATAAAAAAGTCGTGTTTTACTCAAGAAACCTATTCTGTCTCAGCAAATTGTGATGAAGATTCAGTGCGTGAATCTTCCCCAGAAACGAATCCGATAACAGAGGCATTCCCGAAAAACTCGCTCTCGACAGAGACACCATTGACTTCAACGGCGAATTGGACTACATTGCCTTTGCCGAGAGTTGCTGTGATAGATACGGTTTATTCACGCAATCTGCTGCTGCTGTTGCTTCTGCGGTTTTGACTGACGTCGGCTTGGTTTCTACCGAAGATTTAACTCTGGTTATTGATAAAAATAAGATCTACAGAGATGTATCTAAAGCCCGGAAGCTTCAAAAGATATTGGAGGTATTGTTATAAAAAGCATTTACTTTGATGGACGAAAAGTCCATCGCAAAGAAGTTTTAGAAGACCACACTCAATTTTAGCACAGCCTGGATAAATTTATTTGGGACACACAATACCGAAAGACGTGGCACTGCAAAGGGAATTCTTACTTCGATCACATCTTTAGTAGAGGGTCGAGGTTGGAATTAAGATGACGTGATTGGCGTTGAATGTGACGGAAGTGCAACTAACACCGATTGGAAGGGTGGCGTGATTAAATATTTAGAGGAGTTTTTGCAGAGACCATTACAATGGTGTGTTTGTATGCTTCATGTCAATGAGTTACCCCTTCGTCATTTATTCTTGACCTTAGATGGTTGCACTTTGGGTCCTAGAGAATGTAACAGACGCTTTACAAAGTGTAACTGACGTTACTTCTAGAGATGGCTTTATTAAAACCAGGATGCAATCTCGAGCAGAAATGCCAAATTTTGGACACAAAAATAAGTTAAAAATTTTAGTTTTTGTCATTGATTATAATCTATATTTTGTTTATTTTATTTTCTTGTGCTTTGTTTCATTAATTTCAATACTAAAATACCTTTTAAACACGATTTTTTAAAATTATTTTAGACAAACGGTTTAACTTTATAAAAACGTAAAATTTACAAAACTTCAAAGCTCGGTAGAGTCCTCAAAATGAGAAACGATTGTATTTTTTGTTACTTTTTTCGCAATTTGTGTAAAATTACGCAAATTTTGATACCTCTTGTGATTGTGTAGCTGAAAAATGTTTTTTTCTCATACATCGACGGGACACTCTAATATACATCCCTCTTCTGGATTCAATCATAAGTGACCTACAGCATCGTCTGCCTCTTCAAATACTTAATTTGATT
>JADDOH010001052.1:0-35940 GCA_016648135.1 Agrypnia vestita | reverse complement strand
GCACCTGTAAACCTGTATTAGATCCTAGAAACAAGAAAACTATTCCCTCTACGCCGAGCACATACAGGACATAAACCCCCTTCAAACTAGTTCATCTACGCCGTACAGTGATATCACATGCAGACATAAACAATATAATTACAAGTATGCTTGCGTCCCGCCGACTGGACGCCTGTGTTTTCCAATAACAACTTTCCAGTCATGTATTTAACATAACGTCCTCCTTGTGTGTATGTGTGCTTCAATATCTTACATCCAGTTAATGGTTCCCAAAATAGTGTTTTCCTTGTATATATATTTCAATATCAGCACCTGTAAACCTGTATAGAATCCTAGAAACGAGAAGACTATTCCCTCTACGCCAAGCACATACAGAACATAAGCCCTTTCAAACTAGTTCATCTACGCCGTATAGTGATATCACAAGCAGACATAAACAATACAATTACAAGTATGCTTGCGTTCTCCCCCACATTGGTGGAAATATTCGCATTCGTATTCACCGGATAGTAGGCCTGATATTCGTATTCATGAAGGTAGTATTCGTTGCATCAAGGTTATTATATTTACAAGTATGTTCGAGTTCCCCCACCTTGGTGGAAATATTCGCATTCGTATTCACCGAATAGTAAGCCTGATATTCGTATTCGTGGAAGTAGTATTCGTTGCATCAAGGTTATTATATTTACAAGTATGTTCAAGTTCCCCCACCTTGGTGGAAATATTCGCATTCGTATTCACCGAATAGCAAGCCTGATATTCGTATTCATGAAGGTAGTATTCGTTGCATCACTCTCAATAATAAAATCATATAGATAAATAATTACGGCAACTCATAAAAATATATGATATTACTTATATTAAACGAACAAAACAAAACAATCTGTCATATTAGTAAATAACGTGATCACGGAAGACCGAAGGTTAACTACTCCTGAACAAACCGCGAACTGCCCACAATAATGGCAAATGTTGTAGAAACATTTCAAATATCTAATATTGAATGAGTAAAAACAATGTCATATGAATAACTATCGCGATTACGGATGGCCGAAGGTTAACCACCCCTGAACACACCGCGAACTGCCCACAATAGTGAATAATGTTCTAGAAAACATTTCAAATATCTAATATTGAATGAATAAAACAATGTCATATGAAAAACTATCACGGCTACGGAAGACCGAAGGTTAACTACCCCTGATCTAACCGCAAACGACCCACAATAATGGAATATGTTGTAAAAAAACATTTCAAATATCTAATATTGAATGAATAAAAACAATGTCATATGAATAACTATCGCAATTAAGGAATATATACAATTCGAAACACGTCTTTATAAGAACTTGATAGGAACAAATCGTGTTTCAACGATTGCCTAATGATACGCAATACAAACATGTAACGAGTTCAAATAAACCACACATTCACGTTTTAATAAAATAAATATAAAATCCAGATGCATTTTTAAAATATATTATTAGTAGGAAACTTCTCGCACGATTTGAATTTATATCACTCTGACAATCGAGATATTAAAACCACATAAATACTCCGATCCCAATTATTTCCAAACAATACAAATCATATAGAAATCCGTGTATTCAATCGCCAGTATAGATAACAAAGCATTCTTTTGCATAAGGATACATCCGCCCTGAAGAACCTCTCGCACATTCCGAACCTCGCGACACCAAATACACATAATTATTATGAATTTCAAATCCCACAAACAAACACGAAACAGCCTTCGTCAGTAAAGTATTCCATTTTAAAGCCTTTATATCTTTGGTAATATATGAATATCAAATTTAAATGATTTTTCATATGAACAGCGACAGAATTATATATTTCATAAGCGTTATGCAATAATTCACCCGCTGGAATTATCACAGTCGCCATATTACGATTTCTTGTATATTGAATCTGAAGCGCGTATAGTAATAATTATCCCTAGGCCCAAAATACGTAACAAAACAATCCACAACATGTATCTTGTTCAAATAAACCACATAAATACTCCGATCCCAATTATTTCCAAACAATACAAATCATATAGAAATCCGTGTATTCAATCGCCAGTATAGATAACAAAGCATTCTTTTGCATAATTGAAAGTTACACAAGTATTAGGAAAGAACGCCCGCTGGATTATCACGCAAAACTATGAATTATTAAATCTGATGAGCGCTTAGTAATATAAGGTTCCAAATATGATACACACAAAAGGCAATAGGAATAAATAACATTGGAAATGCTTATCTGTTCACTGTTCCAATTCTCTTTGAATTATTATCAACCTCTGGCTTTTTCCTCGATCCAGCCAAATTATCTTCCTTACTTCGGACTCTCCTCGACAAAGCCTCCGCCGACCTTCAAGCTGAAAACTCAAGTGCCGCTTTCTAATTTGTAACGCCTAAAAATAGTCCCTATCTCGCGCCATCTTTGATTCCAACTAGCGTGTAAAGGTAAAGTCTAACTCAGAAAGCCTCTGATTCGTCGAATTCGTTCCGCGAATCCACGTTCCTGATTGGCTCGCTTCATCAGAATCATATAACATAAAGCCCGCTTTACACGCCCGCGTGCAGAAATAATAACGCTCGCCCGCACCTACTTATCCGGCAGATAGATATTTTCGTATAATTTTTCAGCAATGTCTATTTGAATAGGCCAATATCGTTACAAGGTGAGTCTAGAAAGTTCCAGAACGTTTGATAAAGGCTTTGAATGTTCTGGTGGCTGAGTGCGTCTGTGACTCTACAAGGTTTCAGACCGTTCGATAAAGTTTAATAATGTTCTGGATAGAGAACGTTCAAGAAGATTCCCGAAAGTTCTCTAACGTTCCAAACAGTATGGCGGAGTGTGTCTGTGAGTTTAGAAGGTTCCAGAATGTTCGATAAAGTTCTAGAAAGTTCTGGAAGGAGAATGATCTAGAAGAATACTAAAAGTTCTATAAGGTTCCAAACTGAGTAGCAGAGTGTGTCGGTGTGTCCAGAAGGTTCTCAGAATGCTTTAGAAGTTTCTGGAAACAGAAAGATCAAGAAGGTTCTATAAGGTTTCAAACTGAGTGGTGGAGTATGCCGGTGGGTCTAGATGGTTCCAGAACGTTCAAAAAAGCTGTAGAAAGTCTGGAAAGAGAACGTTCTAGAATATTCCCAAAAGTTCTATAAGATTGTAAACGGAGTGCGGAGTGTATCAGTGAGACCAGAAGATTCCAGAAGGTTAGATAAAGCTCTAGAACGTTCTGGAAGGAGAACGTTCTAGAACGTTCTGGAAGGAGAACGTTCAAGAACATTACTAAAAGTTCTATAAGTGTCCAAACTGAGTAGCGGAGTGTCTCTAGAAGGTTCCAGAACATTCATGAAGGTTCTCGAGTATTATAGAAGTTTCTTGAAGCAGAAAGTTCAAGAAGGTTCTATAAGGTTCTAAACTGAGTGGTGGAGTGTGTCGGTGAGTCTAGATGGATCCAAAACGTTTGATAAAGCTTTAGAAAATTCTGGAAGGAAAGGTTCTAGAAGATTCCCGAAAGTTCTTTATGATCCCAAACTGAGTGTGTAAGTGAGTCATGAAGTTTCCAGAACGTCCATGAAGGTTCTCAAATGCTTAAGTAGGTTCTGGAGTTCAAGAAGGTTCTAAAAGGTTTCAAACTGAGTGTCGGAGAATGTCGGTGAGTCTAGATGGTTCAGAACGTTCGATATAGCTCAAGCAAGTTCTAGAAGATTTCTATAAGGTTCCAAATTAAGTGGCGGAGTGTGGTGGTGACTGTAAGGTTCCAGAACGTTCGTTAAAGTTATAAAAAGTTCTAAATTATGGTCCCGAGCGAAACCGGGCTAATCAGCTAGTATTGAATAAATAAAAATGTTGTAAATTTCTATTCTCACATGAAAACTCCTCGGGAAAAACAATGAATGTCACTTTTTTGTGAATTTGACTTGTTAATGCCATCTGTTGACTTTTTGGGGTATTATTTTATAGAAAAAATCAGAGTCGGGTAAAACCGTCGTGGTCCGCTGTAATAATTAAATTTATATGTGTTTATCAAACGGAATAACCGCCCACCGAACGTCAAAAAACGTCGTTGTCAATTTGATAGTACACACATACAATATGTTTATATAGTTATAAGTTGATTCAATATTTTACATAAAAAACTAACCCATAAAAACCAAGTTTTTATTATACTCCCTTTCTTTGTAAAATATAACAACAATTGAAACGAATTAAAACATATAACATAACACTAAACTCACAGGAATTTAATATATTTTTAAAATGTCAGATGTTTTGATTTTAATTTGAATTTAAATTTAATTTAATTTTAATTTTGAATTTAATCTTCATGCTTTGAAGATTAAATTCTAAAAACATTTGTAGACAATTTAATCAAGATTTTGATATATTCGTGAATTTTGCTGTCATCTGTGAACCAACTGTCATAAATTTTTGAAATTCGTAGTGAAGTACCTATTACATGTACCGACGGAGTAATTCAAATTTTAAATATTCCGTGACAGGCCGCTGTTGGTAGTAATCAAACATTTGTATGGTTTCCAATTTTAAAAAATCAATTAAATTTTCTAAAAATCCAAAATTATACTATAATTATTATATTTTTTAACGAAAATTTGATTGATATTCTTGATCGTCGCCACGAGTCTGCTTGCAAAGTTTCAGGAAAAGGGTTCAAAATCGATCCAAAGTTTTTGGTTAAGAAAACAAGCAAGCAGACGTCACGCGTTAAAAGAAAGAAAAGAAATATGGAATTAAAACTATAAAAAACTGTTTTTCTATAAATAAACATTTCTTGAAACTCATTGTTTTTCCAGAGGAGTCTTCACATTTACTCGCAATAATGTTCAAATAATTCTTATTTAATTTATCTTCTATATAATTTTCACGGATTGTTTTATTTGATAGTTAGAGTTTTGTTTCTTTTTGTATTATATTTATGTAAAATTCTTTGGATTTTAAATTAATAAAAGTCTCCGGGTATTAGCGATGGGTCGTCGACTTATTTATCGTCGACGAAACGAGACCGTCCATTTCCGTCCATCGACGAGTCGAACTACTAGTTGAATTCGTCAACTATAGTTGAATTCGTCAAGTAGTTGACGCGTCAACTTTGTTATGCGGACGTTCTACGGGACGATGTGTCTACGGCTCGACGCTGCTCGACGGCTTGACCATTGACTATTTTTATTATGTTACTTTTTAAAATTTAAAGAAGTTCAAAGCAATATAGTTTCGGGAAAAGTAAAACCGCTAAAATTAAATTTTACTTCCCTTTTTAGGTAGATCTAAGAAGTCGAGATCGATCGAATAAAATATTGATCTTAGAAAAATACCTACCTGACCCTTTTCGACTGTTAATTAATAATAGTTTCATCGTATAAAATAAAACTATCAAAGTTTGTTAACCCATAGATAAACAAGAAATTTTGCAGCCCTTAAATAACTGAGTAGATAAAAGCTGATATTTTTTTCAAACGAGTGTAGTTGTTTCATTAAATTCCTAATTCTATGAGATAAATTTAAATTATACAAAGGCGTACTTTTTCCAATGATAATAAAGTGAATAAAATAGAGTGTAAAATAATTAAACAGAATTGTTTTATTTTATACTGCGTAAAATTATGAATTCACCGAAACGTCGCACAATGCAAGTAAAAAATAATATAGCAAAATTATTTTGTGGTGAAATAATTATAATTTATATAAATTATGTCACCACAAAATAATTTTGCTTAAAAAATAATAGCTTATGATTAAGCCTGTCTCACCCTACGCGCGAATTCAAGTTTCAAGTCTATCATAGTATCGTGTATACAAATCTGCACTCTATGGTGGTGTACTTTAGAGTTGAAATGCAGATACCCGTCGAGCCGTTTACAAGTCGACAGCGAGAGATGTGAGAGAAATCAACGGAGATGTTTTGTCTTGCTATCGCTCGTTGCTTTTGACTACGTTGAATTACGAACGAAGGATTCTTCGTTTAGTCGTCTACGTCTACGAATTCAACTAGTCCATGCTATAAACGTAAACCGTCGACGCGTCGATGAAACGTCAACGGTTGATTTCAACTAGTCCGTCCATTCAACGCCCATCACTACCGGGTATACATTCATTTCGTTTTGGTTTCAGAATCGTAAGAGAGGCTTTTATGGAATTCAACCAGCTTCCTTTTCGTTCAGTATTTGTATACGGTATTCATTTTTTATTCCCTGTTATCAAAGAATGTACAAACGGATCCCAAACCTGACGAGCCCTCGGAGAAACGCAGGCGCAGGCAGGTCCCTTCCTCGCGCTCCACAGGCGAAACGTCGTGCGGAACCCACGTATATACTTCGTTCACATTTCCAAAGCGATGAATGACTTCCAATAGTACAATAGTTCTTTGAGACGAATTCAGCTTTACTGCTATCTCATGGATTATTTTAGATTTTCTATATTACTTCGTATTGGGATAGAAAAATTTAAAAAAAATTCCATGTTGATTTTAAAAATATTTGAAAAATAATCATGTTTCACTACAAAAGAACTGCCATAAAAACAATTAATAATTTAAGATAAATTCAAAATATCATTTCACTTTACTCCCGCAATATTATATGTATACTTTTACTATACAAAAATAGATAATGCTAGAAATTTTATTTCAACAAAAAATATAAATCAATATTTTTATTTTTTGCTGTCAATAAAATATAAATTATTAAAATTATTGGACGTAGCGAATTTTTCTTAAGTAAAAATAATTAAAAATATGAAAGTGAGTTAAAGTTTATTGAATAATGAAAAATATAAGAACAGAATTGAAAACAGTTATTGAAAAATATCGATTTAGTTCTTCGGCAGAATCTTCATGTCCCTGGCATTTTATATCAACATCAATCCACTATACATTTACCGTATTATAAATAAATCACGCTAATTTTTAAGGTTAAAAGACACGATTATTACGTTTCATGGAGCAGAAAATTAAGAATCCTACAGTGATTTATAATTTTCTAACTTAAAACCAATTTAAATTGACTTGGGGCTATACTAATTCACCAGTCATTAGTTAATATTGTTATTTGAAGTAAAAAAAATTGAAAAAAATTATTCGAAGTAAAATTCAATTAAATTTAAAGTTGAATTAAACTATAAAACTTTGAATCACTGCATCATTGCCGTATAGAATATGAATTTAATTTTTTTTTTTCACGCCAGCTTTGTACAAAATATAACAACAAATATGCTTAATAAATATATTGCATTGTCAAGCAATTTTTCAAGCGTTCATAAAAATATAAAATATGTTGCTTCTCAGAAACGTAACATTGACTTGTAGGCCGTAAAGGTCGGCCGTCAAAAGTAATTAATTAAAAAATTTAGCCCCATTTCACCAAAGTCACCAGAGAACAAAGTTCGCACTACCAACTCACTAAGGCCAGCGCCACACTAGGCGTATCTTAAGTCGCGTCTTTTCGGTCGCGTCAAATCCGCAACCGAATTTAGCAGTCACATATAATATTACGCGGCGGATCGCGCGGAGAACAAAAAACGTGCGGACAATCCATCAAATGTGGCGCGTTCATTATAAAACATAAGACGCAACGTCACCGATTTTACGTTGACGTAAGTTCCAGGGGCGGAGAACCGAACAGACGCCGAAGCGAGCGTTCCGCCAGCGGAACGACCGATGACCCGCGCAGTGTGTTCAATAAGCGCATATTGTATGGAAATAAATGTAGCGGCGTTCCGCGGCATCAAAGACGCGACGGAAGATACGCCTAGTTACTCAACCTCTTAGTTATCAAAAATATTTTAAATT
This sequence comes from Agrypnia vestita, assembly GCA_016648135.1. Classification (NCBI taxonomy): domain Eukaryota; kingdom Metazoa; phylum Arthropoda; class Insecta; order Trichoptera; family Phryganeidae; genus Agrypnia; species Agrypnia vestita. The sequence goes on along the minus strand of JADDOH010001052.1, from coordinate 28,121 downwards.
TTTCATATATTGCTAAGTTATCAATTTTTGGAAAATTTTATTCAATAATAAAAATAAAAATGGAAATGCGGTCGCCTAGATGCACAGGCGGAAAATCTACGTCTGTATTAAAATGCACAATGGAGTGAAGAATGATCAAATTAGAACTAATGTAGGGTTTTTCCTAGTCGATAGATTAAAAAAATGTAGAGTAAGCGAGGAGCGAGTGAGGAAAATGTAAAATGCGAGTGACGAAGGCGATCTAAATATCTGGGAATTGAGATATCTGGTCACGGTAATCTCTACAATGAAGTTAGGGTGCAACCAATAAGGCAGCGGCAATATCCGGCTGCTTAAAGGAGAAAGTATAGGAAGCAAGGCCCGAATGTACAAAACCTGTGTCAGGCCCATTATGACATATGGTACAGAAACTATGGCTGACACAGTTAGGACTAAAGACTTTCTTCGAACGTCCGAGATGAGAGTACTGCGCACTATAGCAGGGAGGGACTGGATCAGAAACTCTGAAGTAAGAAAGACCTGTCAGACAGAAGATATCGTTGGATGGAGCAGGGAGAGACGGCGATATTGGAGAGACCATGTGGAGGATGGACAGTACAAAAATTCCTCAAGTGGTCTCCCACTCCCACCCATGGGACATAACAATCTAGGAAGACCGCCAAAAAAGTGAAAAGATACTTACTTCCCAAGCGGACGGCTCCCGCTCAGTAACAGATCTATGATCTAGGACAAGAAGAAGACGAAGAAAAAGAAGAGGAAGAGGAAGAAAAAGAAGAAGAAGAATAATAATAAGAATAACAAAACGAAGAAGAAAGACATGTCGGTATTAAGAACAGAGGATATACTCAGTAGTCCTGGGAAGATCAGATAAACCAAATAATAATGGAGAAAGGCCCTGTTAAAAGCTTCAACAATCGAATAGCATGCTTGGGAAGACGTAGGGAAGTGGATGATGTAAGAGTAGTGCGTCAAGACAGAACAGTGTGGCTTTCTATCCTCATTGACTATGCCTACAACGTCATGGGATGTTAGTTACTTTGCCAATTTTAAATTTATACCTGTATAATATTATTTTAATTGATCAAAATACATCACGATCGATAATTTTTTTTCAAAATATTCATATAAATTTAGCATTTTTAAAGTTTTTTAAAGTAAAGATAAAAAATATTTTTTGTATTAAAAGTCATGTATGGTTTATAAAGATTTGTATATAAGAATAATTGAGCATTGATTTATTTTATTTTAGCTTCAACGAAAATGTACTAAAAGGTAAAAATAAATTTTTGAAAAAAAAATACGATATTGATTAATACGGAGAGAAAGCGTGGAGTGAAGCAAAAAAATTTCGTTTCACTTGTTTATATTTTACTTTTTAGTACATTTAAATGTTAGCGTGGTTTTGAATGTATCTGCAATTTATTTCACTGTGTCTGCCGCTTATTCTTCTGGAGTCTAGGTTCAGAGTCGCAGAGTATATTTCATCATATCAGAGATAGCAAATTTCAGACTCCTCGATCACATGACTTGTGAGATTATTTCGCTCAATTTTAATATTTCGTAAAGTTCTGAGCTTATACTAATACGCCCAAATTAATACAACTTTCCCAAATATTTCTATTTATTATGTTCAAACGTCAAGGGTAGCACAAAAATCTAAAAAAATATATAAAATGAATGAAACACTTAAATAAATTACAAATCATAAATAAAGTTACTTAGCATAATATTTTTCGTTTTTATAGATTTTATATTTTAATAGATTTTATAGATATTACCCAAAATAACAAATCGAAAATCGTTTCTTATATCGTTATAAAAATATTCAATTCAATATTATACTTCTCACAAAATCTCGCAGAGTGAAAAGATTTCATACAAAATAATGAAACTGCCCGCTGACCCCTGTTTTCACCAACACGAAATAAATTGTGGACACGAGAAAATATCTTTTATTAGATATTTGAAATTTTCTATCGTATCAAATATATCAAAAGATCTACTTTTTCACGGAATAATACACGTAGCTTGTCCGCGCTACCACGTCCACTTATTTCTTTAATGGTACGGGATGGGTATGGGCACACGAAGTACCCGGGTACGGCAGAAGCGTTACATCACAGATATGGCGAACCACAAAGCTTTGTACTTGCTTAGCTACTCAGATGTCATTACACAACTGGCATCCCGCTGTCACTGTGTTTATAGACATAGTATTGTGTATTATACGTTATGTATATTACAGTCGGACTGTAGCTTATATTTTAGAATGCGGCCGACAGGATATCAAGTCGGGAATGGATTTCAAGCAAAATGCGACAACAACAATTACAATCATTGGATGGTACCAATGATTGACCATTGAATTTATTAAGCCAGAATGACAGAAGTAGAGAGAACTTTATATACAATATTTTTATCAGTTATAAAAATAGAATTACTAGATTTTATCCACAGAGGAATTAACATTAATTAAGATGAATTATAGGTGTCTTACAGATGAAAGCATGTATGGAAGTCTTTATTGGGCGTCCACAGGGCATGCGACATGCCTTGACTGGCTTAAGTAATGTCTCTACACAATGTAACGTTCACTGATTTCACCCAAGAACAACCACATATCTATCAATTTTTTGTAAGTTGTATACAGGGTTTCTTTTAGCTAGTAACTATCATTATATCATTTTTATTTTATTGTTAATAAGTATTTTTCCTATGTTATTGTTAGTAGTAAAGCTTTGGATACAGTATTAGTTAATTTATCTATAAATAAAATTCTTCTCCATTTATTATTATTACTAATTAAATTAAATTAAATTCTTTACATTAGGGAGGCGGTGAATAATAGAGTACCTCTCATTAATTACCAAATTAATTTTCCATAAAGCCTTTTGTTTAATTTAACGTTCACAAAAGATGTGGTAACACCCACTTTAGACCCCGCCCCCTCTCACTCTCTCTCGTTAGATTCCTGAATTGTTCAGTGCATGCTTCTCTCTGACAAGAATAACATGCATGTGATCAATAGTGGTGACAGTTTTACAATACTATGGTTGGGCTGTATATTGTTGTGAATATAGTAGTGTAGTGTTGGTCCTGACGAAGAGACGGGTACGTCTCGAAACCGGTAGACCGTAAATCTGGTAGTGGTTTTTACTAAGTTTACTAACATTCTGTTATTATGTCTAGCCACAAAGTTAATGCTTTAAATATTAATAATATTAATAAAAGAATATATATTTTTACGATATTGATTGATTGTCATAAATATCAGTAAACCTATATATTGTTTGACTTCAAGAACTGTGATTGGATTGGATTGGTGATTGGATTAACAATTTTTTTTTAATGCATGTATATTTGTTTATTGAACAGTTTTAATTTTTATACTATTTGTGAAAAAATAAGTAAATATCTATAAGGTTTGTCCAATTTCATGAGTTCATTACCCAACTGCGCGTTTTTTCCAAACTGCGTTTGCAACTCGCTAATGAAAATTTTTTAGTTTTCCAAACTAAATTTCGCATGGCACCCCGCCGAACGACTTCGGTTATTGAAGGCAAAACATCCATATTTTGTTCAGCTACATCTTGCGATGCTGATATCAAACTATTTGTAGTCAAAAAATATCCGTTAAAAGCTGGTTATTACAACCAATACCGTTAATGATTCGCGGATAAGAATTTTGTCATCTTCGACATCTGATTCAGCTTCATTACGCTTGGACAAATTACTCTTTTAATCCATCTGATTACCTAAAAATGTTGTATGTATACAAATAAAAATGTACATTCGAATTCACGCTTACATAGTGTAGTAATTTTACAACATAAGAAAAAATGCTTTTTAAGTATATGAAATCATTTCTTAAAAAAATTTATAAATATTCATAAACATACTTTGATACAAGACATTGATATTTTTTATGGCACTGAAGCACTTAAAATAGCCCCATAAATAAATGTCAAAGTGACCTAAAACAATAACAAATTGTAAACGCCGGATGATAATAATTAATTGATTTTATTGATCACATTAGTGATATCTAACGGTCAAAGCAAAATGTTTTTGAATACTCAATTTAGCAATCTACTTGATACAATAATTAATACCTATATTGATATGTCGATTTCAGACGATGTTATAAAAGTTGAAATCTTATGTTGCAGTTTTATCACACCGTGCATTTAAGGGTTAAGATCCTCAGAATCACCCTGCAAATTTTAAAACTGAGATTTGGATCAATTTGATATTTGATATTCTCTAGTGTAATCAGTATGTAAAATATATTTACATATCTTTCAAATCATTGCATCTGATGTAAATACAATATGTATTTTGGCATGGACATTCGTTTATAGATAGCATAAAGATTAAAATATTGCCTGAAGGAGTTACAATATATTGTAATAAGCATATATCTTTATAACGGTAGGCTCAAGAGATAAAAAAAAAAAGAATTAAAAATGAATTAATAATTAAAAAATTAATAAAAAAAAGATATACGCTTGTTACCGACAATATAAACAATATATTGTAATAAGCATATATATTTATAACGGTGGGCTCAAGAGATAAATAAAATAAAAATAAATAAATAAATAATGAAAAAAGATGTATGCTTATTACAATATATTGTAATACGCATATGTCTTTATAATAGTTGGCTCAAGAGATAAAAGCACATAAAAATATAGGATATTTTTATTAAAATTTAGTACTAACTCATTTTCGATCAAAATTGTCGTTGTTGATGTTTTGCGAGTTACAATGTTTTAGTTTTAATCCATCGACATTATTTATACATTTGGTTAAATATCGACAGTTACGGAGATAAACGACATCAAAGTTTGAATTTCAGTAAAACGTTGGGCTATCAATACAGTAACTTATATCGAATATTAAAATTAATTCGCTGTTACGTAGGTCAAATAAAATGACAAAATCTTTACATTACAAAAACCTAAACATTTTTGAAACTTCTGTGTAAGTTATAATTATTTTATTTGACTTAATGTTAAAGCGATAGAATTTTTAATATTTGATACAAATTAATTTAATAACAGGCTAACTTTATTACGATATATAAAGATGAAACAGAAATATTGAAAAAAATGCAAACTTTGGTGTCGCTTATCATCGTAATTGTCGACATTTCACCTAAAGTGTAAGTAACAATTTCTATTCAAAATTTTTAAAACTAGCTACGAGACATCCTGAAGGTAAACATATGGTATTTATGTAACCCATTTTACATAGTTGATACAACTACGCTATTGCCATCTGTGGTTGAAAACTTGTCATTCTTATAATAAGTAAAAAGAGTTATAAAAATTGCATTTTCAAATATTTAAAATATTTTTTGGATATTGTTGCCTTTATTTTTACGCTCTTTAAAGTATCTACCATTGACCCTCAAACATATTGATAATTCAATAAACAATAAACAGTGTTTTTATGCAATGTTTTCGTTTTATTAATATATATAATATTATCACAAAATTATTGTGCCGTTATTGAAGAAGTGTTTAGTAATAGAAAGCATTCGATTACCATTATCACCGGTTGCTGATGTTACATCCTTACGCTATATGATGAAAAGAGAAGCGAGCATTTTTTAGATAACTTTTTTGATAAACAAGATGTATAAAAATAAATGGCAGACTAGATAAAAGTTTGAAGTCGAGTTTTCAGTTTATTATGGTATGAAAAACAGACAAAAAACATATTTTGCTTTCATTTTATTTAATTTACTAGCTGTACCCGGCCACGCGTTGCTGTGGCTCAGTCTTATTAAATGGAAAAGAAAGAAAAGGCAAAGTTGAGTAATAAGTTTCCAAATATTGAGTCTGATCGGTCAAACGGTACAGATTTGCATTGTAAATAAATGATGGGGAGGGGAAGGGGTAAAAGTGGTGGGTGGAAATATCGCCTTTGTGTCCCGCCGGGTCCTAAAAAATAAGTCACCAAATTTTGAGCCCGATCGGTCTAACGGTACAGATTTGCATTGAAAATATATCAGGGGGAAGGGAAGGGTTAGAATCGAAGAGGTGAAATGTCCTAAAGAATAAGAAGGCAAAATTTTAGTCGAATCGGACAAATGGTGTAGATTTGTATAGAAAACAGACAGACATACGATAGGCTGCACCTTCTCATCGGTTAAAACGTTTTATTTAAGCATTTTTATTTTTGTGCTATATTTCGGTTTCACTGGGATAACCATTCTCAAGCTGGTCTCTCTGACAATTGAGAGATAACTATTCGATTTCTCTGACTTCGCCGTAGGGGTGGTGGTAATGGTGGCGAAAGCAGGGGCGGGAAAATTACTTTCTCTTCTCTGATTGGTGGCGTGGCGGGGGGTTGTTCTGTTATAATTGTTGGTTTTACCCGTGCTAGGATTGTCAACATTTCGTTTAATGTTTTTATTTTCTACATTTGATTCATTTTTATATTTTGTTTTGTTAATCACTGTATGATATGTAGCAGGTAATCTCTTGGCATCGTCTCTTGTGTTCATGGATAAATCGTGTTTGTGAATTTCTAGGGCCTCTCTGAGTATACGATGTGTGTTATTCGATAGTTTTGCAAACCTCGAGCTTATGGGAAAAGTATTTACAAGCCAAATTAAAGAATTAAAGCAGAAACCATTTGGAAGTTGTTTTTTTTTTATACAGAAACCATTTGAGACATGTGAGCAATGTTACAATACATCGTAGTCCAAAATCAAGGATTTGATTTCTTTTTTAAACTGTTCGTATCTTGGAATGTTTCTTTCTTGAAATTTGTTTTGTGACAACAATGTATTGTACCATTTAACTCCCAATTTATAATGATGTTGTGCCCTGGTGCTTCTTAATGTTGGTTTCTTTATATGTCTCTTTGTTCTATGTCTATTACTTATACAATCTAAGGGGTGAGATATATTTATAAAATAATCTTTGTAAATTTGGCATAGGGAGTTTGTTTTCTATATTTTTGCGAGTGATGGTACATTAAATTTATAAATATAATAGTACAATGAAAATACATTTATTTTTAAATTTTAATCATAAATTTAAAATTTAAATGAATTTAAATTAGATAAAAAAATAATAAAATCCAGTAAAATCCGTTTTGTTCTTGAATAATTTTAACATACTAAAAATATTCTGATTATTAAAAAAAATTGGTCAAAAAAGAGTTAAAAACGAAATAATTTTCAGGCATATTGTAGTGTAAATGTTACTAATTCCGAATAATGTCATATACATACGTATGAAAATAATTTTGTTCTAAAAACTCTAATTAAAAATATATATATCTTATAACCATCTCTGCTGGTATAAGGGGATGATAAATTTCAATCAAAAATGGTTGTAGTAAAATACAACTCACATATTGTGCAAACTTAAGACATGTACAACTTCCAAAATTTTGATAGATGTGGTAGTCTATCATGCGTAGATTTGATGAACATTACATTGTGTAAAGTAATCAATTCAGCCAGCTAATATAGGTCATAAGCCCTATGGTCACCCTATAAAGACTTCCATATATGTTTCTCGTGTAAATAGCTTCGTATTTGTGAGACTTCTATAATTTATCTTAATTAATGACTATCCCTGTGGTCAAAATCCAGTAATTGTGTTCTAAAAACATAACTATGTAAATATTGTTAAATAAAATGATATATTATAACACGGTACACCACATAACTAAAAAGTAAAAAGGATGGTTGTTTCTCGGAGTACTGACTAGGAATATCTTAAATAGTGAATAGTTAGTTTTACTTGAGCAAACTGATATTTTCTTGTGTAAAAGGGTCGACGAATAACAAATTATATGTAAGACAATCACAAATTTTTAACTGTATATATTATTTTGTTCATTGTCTCAGCGTTATGAGATGTTCCGACGTCTTAAAGAAAATTCCCGCAAAGCGCGGTTTGTGGGCGGCTCAATTGTGCGGGTATTATGGAAATGTGCATTTTCTGTATAAATTCAAATAATATGCCAAAGTTGTGACCAATATTAAAGTTTCTATGTCTAGAACAATGGCTGAAATAATTAACATCGTGTTTGCTTATTCTATCTGGATTTTATTTAAGGCCGAAAATTTTTCTTTTCAGTTTCATAAAATTCAAATAAATCAGTTTACAATAAAATTAGATGTACAATTTCGAGCAAGCTCTTTTATTGTGAAAATAGATTATTTTACTGTTTGACGAATCGGAAAATTTGCCGCAAAGTCATAGAGCCACGTCCCAAACGGATATTCCTAATTATCTATTTTAAATGTAACGACTTGCAAGCACACCAAAATGCGATATCTCCCATTGCATCAATCATCAGGAAAGAGTCGATTGTTACTGCTAGGCCTCGTGAGCGTTAATGGTGCCAATTTTTTTTTTCTTCTTCTTCTTTTTCTTTTAGTAGATCTGTTGATCAGTACTACAGAAAACTCCTCCTGGGATGACGAGGTCCAGCTATCCCTCCATCTTTCGGTGGTCTTCCCGGTAGGCATCGTCCTGATGGGATTTCATTCACTGCTGTATGCACGAGTCTGCCACTGTCCATACTATTACGTAATCCCGCCAGAATCTCCTTCTGGATCTACTCCATCGTGCTATGTCCTCTATTTTGCAGGCTTTCCTTATTTCTTCATTTCGAACACGGTCAAGCAGAGTTTTTTCAGTAATGGATCTCAGTACCTTCATTTCAGTTATTCTGAGGAGTCCTTTGATGCGGACAGCCCGTGTCTCTGCAGCGTAAGTCGCACGCATGTCTTGTATATTTTGACCTTTATTTTTTTAAATACTCAAAATCAACACTCAATAATATTGCTAACTGTTGAAGAGATTAGCTGTTGCTCTCGAATCACTCGGTAAAGTGGTAGAATGTGATTGATATTCGATAAAATTAATGAGAAATAATCGTTTAATCATTATATCATAGTACAACAAATAAAAATTGGAACTTAATTGTTATTATACTATTATACAAATAAATCATACCATTCCATCGTAACAAATTTCTTTCAAATAAAAAGCTTTAATACGGTTTCCTAGCATATATAAGTATACAAGTAACACAAAATATAGCTAACTATGAACAAACTAAATTCTTTAATTAAAAAAAATATATATATAATATATATAAGAAATCAATGTTATATAAGAAATCAGTGTTATTTATTATAAATAAGAATCGGTAATCTTCATCTTCATAATGAGTTCAAAATGCTCATCATGTTCGGAAACAGCGAGTGCCGGGAATCTATTTGTGTGCTCCATATGCAAAGGGTCATTTCACTTTGCCTGTGGTGGAATCAGCGAGTCGGGTCAGAAGAGACTGAACGCAGAGCGTCGCCGGCTACTCAAGTGCACAGACTACAAGAAGATAACCAATCAGGCCATATTGAATACGCCGACCACCACCGCGGGGCCTCAGACGGCAGGCATAGTAAACCGACCGGACGCGGACTCCCTAAAGTCGGTTCAAAAATACATAATGGATACATTATTGAAAATAAATTCCAAACGGTTAACGACACACTGCAAACATTCACCTCCAAATTCGATGAGTTGTTCATCCTCTTCAAATTTTACTCTGAAAAAATCAATGAACTCGAAAACAAGTTCACCGAATTCGAGAAAAAAATAAAAAGAGCAAATGAATTGGAGAAAGAAGTAGATGATCTACGAAAGACAATAATGGGCCTACGTCATTCTACAAATAAGCAGGATCAATGGGCCCGGCAGAATAATTTGGAAATTAAAGGAATTCCGGAAAAAATCTGATCGACCACATCCATAAAATTGCTGAAACGGTTGGATTTCCACTGGCTGCCGATGATCTGGACTTTGCCGTATGAGTATCAGCGAAACCACCTAACAAGAATAAACAAAAGAATATCATTCTTAAATTCGTCAGAAGGCACACAAAGGACGGACATTTATCAGCGATACGAAAACGACGGGGTGTCTCAACCACAGAAATCGCCCTCACTGGAGCAACACAAAGAATCTTTATCAATGAACATCTAACAGCAGAAAAAAAGAAGCTTCTTTTTGAGGCTAAATCTCTCGCACGCCTTCAGGGTTTTTCTTACTGTTGGACGAGAAACTCAACTATTCTATTGCGACGGAACGACACATCACCCACCATCCGGATCGAAAGCGAGCGGGACCTACAGAAAATAACTGGATTATAATTGCGCCCCACTCCAAATTAATACATTTTCGTATACCATCTCCATACTTAACTCCCTTCTCTCATTTCCTTGAATTCCTCTGTCCCTACCTAACCCGATTCCACAGCGGTCGATCAACAGCCGCTTTGCTCTGTATGGCACTCTGTGAGTACTTTCAATACATAAATATCATGTGCATCACACGTCTCATTCTAACCTTCGGCTTATGGCGATAGAAATAATAACAATATCGGTCTCAGTCATCCACACTTCATATACATATTCCTCCAAAATACATACTTCTTGCATGCGCGAGCGCACTATATCCCTTCTGAATGTTTATACACTTTGCCCCATTTTATTATGCTCTACTTATTACCCAGTTCGCTACATACGTATATACGGTATACTTCTTTCTATTATTTTATATTTACCCAATTCGCTACAAATTACACCTTTATTACACCTTTAACTGACAATGACACAATGTCTTGATATATACTTTCAAAATGCGCGAGGTTTACGCACGAAAACAGACACATTCCTAAATAACGTTGCATGTAACCACTGGGACTGTGTGGGCATAGTAGAAAGCTGGTTAATAGGTAACATTAATAACTGCGAAATTTTTGACTCTAGATATTCAGTATTTAGGCGTGACAGAGATTATTCCCTAACCGGCCAAAAGCTTGGAGGAGGTGTAGTTCTTGCTATAAACTCAGACCTCAATGCAGTGGAACTATCCCACTGGCGGACCGAGGCAGAAGATATCTGGGTATGTATCCCCATCACTTCTAATACCAAACGTAGCAATCTATATATCTGCTGCGTCTATCTTCCCGGCGGAACCTCGCACTCTTCTGCAAACATTCCTTCACCAATTAAACAATATTATTGAAGGCTCCACTCCCTCTGACATTTTTCTCATACTCGGCGATTTCAATCTCCCTGATATTTCCTGGGGAAGTATCAGCAATAATAAATATCTCCTTCCAACCCACTACACAAGGTCACTGAGCGGAGAGTTCTGTGATACAATAAACTTCTTAGGGTTAAAACAATTCAATAATTCAATTAATAGTTTGGGTAGAATTCTCGACTTAGTTCTCTGCAATCACATCACTATAGAAGCAAAGGCGAGTGATGATCCATTAGTTGCAGAAGACGCACACCATATAGCGATCAATATAACTCTTGCAGCTTCCGTGGATTCTCCCCAAATAAACCAGCTTAAGAAAAAAGTAGTACAATTTCGAAACGGAGATTATATAACAATAAACAACAAGCTAAACACGATGAACTGGGATTCTATTTTTGAAGAGCTCAACACGAACGATGCAACATCTCTATTCTATGATATTCTTGAAAAATTAATCGAAGCACATATACCATGCAAATACATATGGTCTAATAAGTATCCCCCGTGGTACACGCCATCTCTAATAAAAATATGCAAGGAAAAATACAAATAGTTGAAAAAATTCAAATTGTACAAAAACCCAATGATTACGAAACTTTTTCCCTGTTGAGGACCAGACTGAAAAGATTGTCAAAGTCACATTACAGTAATTATATCCAAAGAACAGAAAATGCAATTACATCGAACCCTAAACAATTTTGGTCATACGTGGAATCAAAAAATGAATCATCAACTATTCCAAATAAAGTCATATACCTTAACCAAACCTCAGTGAATGGACAAGATATTTGCAACCTATTCTCATAATACTTTAAATCCGTATTTACTCAAAATACCTCAGGGGCGCACCTACCCTCTATAGTCGACTTTGGCCCGGCTGACATTAAACAAATCTCGATAAATCCAACCGTTTTAAGAGATCATATAAATAATCTAGATTTGAATAAAGGCACAGGGCCTGACGGTATTCCCCCCTCGTTCGTACATGCGTGCTCTTCCAGTATCGTCCATCCACTCTGTTTACTTTTTATTAAATCCCTTAATGAAGGTACCTTCCCGGATCAATGGAAAAATGCGCACATAACCCCTATTTTTAAATCTGGTCAAAAAAATGACGTAACTAACTACAGACCAATCTCAAAATTGTCAATATTCAGTAAACTCTTTGAAAAATTAGTCTATACCCAGATATTTAGCGCCATAAAGCCATACATTAATCCCCAACAACACGGATTCTTCGCGGGAAGATCCACTGTCACTAATCTACTAACCTTCACGCAGTACGCGCTATCCTCAATGGATCAACGAGCGCAAACCGATGCCATATACACAGACTACAGTAAAGCATTTGACAAAGTCGATCGTGACATTTTAGCTGATAAACTGATAAAAATAGGAATCCACGGTGACCTACTAAGGTGGCTTATTTCCTACATTACCAACAGAAGCCAAGCAGTTGTCATCGGCGGTCTTAAATCTGACTGGGCTCGCATCTCCTCTGGAGTCCCTCAAGGGAGTTTACTGGGTCCGTTACTGTTCATAATCTATATAAACGATATACAAAACTGCTTTCATTTCGCTAATTTCCTACTTTATGCGGATGATATGAAGATTTTCGCAAAAGTGAACTCCCTAGACGATTGCCGAAAAATTCAAGAAGATCTTAACCGCGTTTCTGCCTACTGTCATATAAACAAACTTCTTCTTAACGCAAAAAAATGCTTTCAAATGACATTTTCCAGGAAAACCAATAACATTCAGTTTGCCTACTCAATAAACAACGCTCAACTAGAAAACAAATGCGAATTAAAAGACCTCGGAATAATTCTCGACAGTAAACTTATTTTTAAAGCGCACTTTGACCATATTATCTCCAAAGCCTACAGTATGCTGGGATTCATACTTCGAACCTGCAAACAATTCAAAAATCCTCACTCATTAAAAATTTTATATTATTCCTACGTTCGCAGTCACTTGGAGTATGCATCTCAGGTCTGGAATCCACAACAGACAACATACATTGCGAGAATAGAACAAATTCAGAACAGGTTTTTGCGTCGCCTCAATGGTAAATCCGGCATGTATTTCGACTCATATATGGAAGCAATGGATTTCTATAACATGAGAACCCTGGAACATAGAAGAGCACGAGCTGATCAAATACTACTTTTCAAGTTACTTCAGGGACATATTGACTGTCCCAGCCAATTGGAGCTGGTTTCTCTCCACGCTCCATCAAGGCGAACCCGACAGTCCGTGCTCTTCCATGTACCCATAAGCAGAACCTCTTATGCACAGAACTCATTCATCCAGCGAACATGCAAAGCATACAATGACCACTTCAATGACATTGATATATTTAATACCAACATCTCAGCTCTTAAAAATCGTATTTAGACTGCTTATATTACTTGTTTCTATATCTTCACCGGATTAACTGAGACCGACCATCATCATACACACACCACAGCCAAACTCTCATCACTCTTTACACATACCCCCATATCTGTATACAACGTCACGCACAGAATACTCGCACTCCACTCAGCCACAATCCCATACACCTCACTCCACGTTCCCCTCTAACTCCTATCCCTCTATTTAATATATGTTCTCTTTATTGCTTGACTTAACATTTTATGCCGTGGATCTTTATAATTGGTCTACGAATTACCCAATACGTTATGTATTATTATAATAAATTGTATACTGTTGAGATTCCCAAAAAAAATATATATATATAATTTGAGTTTTTAAATAAATTGACTGTCCGAAAAATACACGGGACATGGGACTGGGCGCGGGAGGCAAATGAAAACATCGGAAATTAATTATCGATTTATTAATTATTTTAATAAATTAACGAAGTAATTTGACACGAACTAAATTTAAGCACTTCTTTCTTCTTCGTTCTTTAAGTCACACAATTTCGCAATTAATCACTCATCTGTGAGACACTTTGCATTGGTAATACTGCGGTCTCCGCTTTTTATACGAAACACGTTGATTTTTCGAAAATCCGAGATTACTCTATACATTTCTAGTGTTTGCAAGAATGTTACTTTTGCTTCTAGACTGCTCCAGACGTCTCCCGAATGTTGTAGATAATTCCAGAATATTGTAGGGCATTCCGGAGCGTTCTATAGTTTTATTGTCTTTGACAAGTTACGAGGGATTCCGATCGTGCGTAATTATCCCGAATTCTATCATCAAACTACAATAATTTTTTCCCAATTGTGTAATTATTTCTTGATAAATGACACTACCTATTTATTTATAATATTATTTATATTTCTTTAAGATAGATATGCTGTATTTAATCATTTTCTATGATGAGATTTTCAATTAGATATATCAGTGATTGACTCACACAGTGATTTAAGGGTAGCATTAAAACACTTCAATTAACTTGATACCAACAAATTAAAAATATATTTTATTGCATTTCTCGACAGCCTAAATTTTTAACTCGTTATTTAATTTATAATTTTTAAAAGAGCGCCCGCAGAATTAATTTTAATTAACAATAATAGAACACCAGGTAATCCAAAAAGAATAAAAATATCAAATGAAATAAAATCTGCGGTCGACTGCAGCGATCTCTTGAAGTTTATAAAACGAGGATTCATCACCTCCCAAAAATCACTTTTCCATTACTCGAATGAAAAATGTCAGGTTGTTTGTCGTGGGGAAGAAAATGCCATGAATTAATTTTGTCGTTACCATTTCATTAAAATATATTTTAAGATTAGGGCGGGTCGAGAGCAAGAGTCTTACACTAAGTATTGCCTTTATTCCCGCGAAATCACCATTTCGAAGGTATGTTTCACGTTGTTTTTTATTTTATTTCAAAGATAATTAATTAAGAAAAAAATGGGCACCTTTTAATTTGACGGTAAGAATCCACGTGTCGGTTTCGTATGTATGTATGTAAGTAACTAGCTTTATTTTTAAATAGGTACTTGATTTTACTATTTCAATCTATATATTAGGTCCTTACATATGAAATTGGCGTTTAGTATGGGAGGAACATAAAGCCGATTTTTTTTTATTATAATATTTTTATTTAATCAAAGTATGTACCATTGCTATCTATGCACTTTTGCCATCTCATAGGTAGTTCATCGATCCCTTTACTAAAAAAACCATTCGGACGGGAATCAATAAAATCTTTGAAGGCGGTTTGGACTGCCCCATCGGAGTTAAATTTTTTCCTTTACAAGAAGTTATCCAAATTTCGAAAAAAATGGTAATCTGTTGGGGCAAGGTCCGGAGAGTACGGTGGATGTCTTAGACATTCCAATTGAAGCTCCTCTAATTTGGTAGCCGTCTGTTGTGCAGTGTGTGGTCTAGCGTTATCATGAAGCAGCAGTGGCCTAGAGCGATTAACCAGCCTCGGTTGTTTAGCAGCTATCTTTTCCATCCTGGTTTGCAGTTGCTGACAATAGACATCTGCCGTAATCATATGGCCAGATTTAAGATTTAAAATCCCTTCATTATTGTGCTGGTTGAGTAATGCAACGCAGCAGTCAACGCGCGTTTGTTGATTTGCTTCACTCAATTCGTGAGGTACCCACCTTTCAAGCTTTTTCACCTTACCAATTTGTTTCAAGTGGATTAAAACAGTTTTATCACTAACACCGCAGCCTGCAGCTAACTCGGATGTGGTTTGCGATGGATCCGCTTCCACAATAGCCTTCAATTCTTCATTATCAACTTTGGTCTCCGGCCGTCCACGGGGCTTGTTCTGCAGGTCGAAATTTCCAGAACGAAAACGTTGGAACCAAAAACGCACCGTGTTTTCTTTAGCTGCACCGTCGCCATACACATCATTAATCCTTCGAGCCGTTTCTGCAGCACTGGTGCCACGGTGGAACTCGTACTCATAAATAACGCGATATTTCAAGTTTTTCATTTTGTAAACTGAGTGACGCGAAGAAAAAAACAATTGAGGAAAAAACAAATGAATTATAATTTTCAAAACACAAATACATGAGTAAATAGCTGTATAAATTTGGATTTGGAATTCCTAACCAAAGAGAAGATATTTGAGATCAAATTTGCCAGTACGGCAAAACATCAATTTCATATGTAAGGACCTAATATCTACCACAATATATAAAATTTCTGAGGTTTAATTTTGATTTATGAATAGGTATCCGAGTTCAAAAATATTTTTTGTATTTTCAAATCACCATTTGGAGACAAGCTTTTGATTGATACTAAAATACAATTGTGAAATGAAATGCTTCCAGAAATCACTCAAAACTAACGTAATAATCAATTAAAACAAAGAAATATGCCATCCTTACCTTATTTCGCATCACAGGGTACCAACCGTGATTAATTACATACCCCGGATGCATTACAGCTGGATGGTTTATGAGATGACGCGTCTTGCAATACGAAGTACCTATCATGATATCGTATGTATCTTATTTATACCTAATGATATTTCATGCTCATACATTACAGTCATATACAGACAACAGCATCCATCCACATACCTCACTCACGAGGCAAGTATGCGAATCAATGTAACAACGATCAAATATGTGAATCCGTCGGCCTTACAATATATTATTTTTGTGTTATTTGTGGAACAGAGCGTTACAAAGTCGCCATTAAATAAAAAATTCCATATTTTTCTCTACATATTTCTTTGCATATCCTTTGTAACAAAACAAAACCTCTATTTTTAGTCAGATTTCGTATTAATTAATCATAATTTAAATTTCTAGTGATTATTGCACAAAATATATATTTTTTTTAATAACCGTGTATATTATTTTAATTTTATTTTATTTATACATATTATTACAATTACAAACATACTTTTTTACATTTAACTTATAACCCCCCACTAGATGTAACCTGATCTGGGGCAGTTATAATTAACAATTAAATAGTTTAATAATATAATACAATACAATATAGAAGAAAATAAATATAAAAGATAGGATCAAATCATATAATATAGTAAAAAGAGTTATAATACAAAAGATTGTACCATGGGTGGATCACATCCTCAAATTACTTTCTCCCTGTTTTTTTAGCCAATTTCTTATTTTATATTGAAAATGGCTGAGTCTTACAGTTGCCTTAATTCCGTCAGTTTACTTATTAAAGGCACTAGGGGCAATGCAATTAATATGTCTTTGTCCAAAAGAGGTTTTCATGTCAGTCACAACAAAATTGATTTTTCTTACCTGCCTTGTAGCACGGGGTTTTTGGGTTTGTCCTTGTGAAATTTTATAAGTACGATTTTAAGGTATAATTGCTTCAGACCAAGAACATCAAAAATTCTAAACAAATCATCCGAAGGAAACATTCACGATATTTTGTTGATCCACGAGCCTCCATTGCTCCGCGAGGACTATCTAGTGTGTAGTGATAGTTTTAAGAATATATTCAGAGACCTGTAGTACCTGATATTTTTGTGATACGGACACCTGCTAATTATAATACTGACACTGATGTTTTGTTCTATTTCATTGACTATGCTTTTATGAACTATTTTCACCAATTTTTATTGAATAAACAATTTATATTCTCCACAAACCGTCTTCTCACTGAGCGCATTTGATATCCCCATATCAAGATCTTATCAAATAATCGATAAGACTTTAGAGAAGGTCGAGGGACAAATCATGCATGTTTAAAGTTAACTTCTATCATTACGAATCACATTAATAAAAGTGAAAAATGTATGGCAGTCTTTGTAGACCTAGCTAAAGCGTTTGATACGGTATCGCACAAAATCCTTCTAAAAAAATTATTTGAAATTGTCAATAATGGAAAAGCTCTCGACCTATTTCGAAGATATCTCTCGCAAAGTAAGCAATGTGTGCTTATAAATAAAAAAAGAGTGAAGAATTAAATCAAAACCTTTTCCTGATACACTCGTATATATTAACGAACTCTGTAACACGGATATTCAAGGTGAGGTGATTGCGTTCGCTGATGACACAGTTCTTCTATTCAATGATAAATCCTGGGAAAAACTATTCGACAAAGCTAACCATGGTATAAAAACCATTAAAAATTGGCTGGACATTTACTTACTAACTTTAAATATTAGGTCCTTACATATGAAATTGGCGTTTAGTATGGGAGGATCATAAAGCCGATTTTTTTTTATTATAATATATTTATTTAATCAAAGTATGTACCATTGCTATCTATGCACTTTTGCCATCTCATAGGTAGTTCATCGATCCCTTTACTAAAAAAACCATTCGGACGGGAATCAATAAAATCTTTGAAGGCGGTTTGGACTGCCCCATCGGAGTTGAATTTTTTCCTTTGCAAGAAGTTATCCAAATTTCGAAAAAAATGGTAATCTGTTGGAGCAAGGTCCGGAGAGTACGGTGGATGTCTTAGACATTCCAATTGAAGCTCCTCTAATTTGGTAGCCGTCTGTTGTGCAGTGTGTGGTCTAGCGTTATCATGAAGCAGCAGTGGCCTAGAGCGATTAACCAGCCTCGGTTGTTTAGCAGCTAGCTTTTCCATCATGGTTTGCAGTTGCTGACAATAGACATCTGCCGTAATCGTCTGGCCAGATTTAAGAAAGCTGTAGTGAACGACACCAGCACTAGTCCACCAAACGCTCACAAGTAACTTTTTTGGAGTCAATTTTCGCTTGGGGCATGGTTTGGCTGGTTCGGCAGGGTTCAGCCATTGCGATGAGCGCTTCCGATTATCGTACAGGATCCACTTTTCATCACAGGTAATGATTCGATTTAAAATCCCTTCATTATTGTGCCGGTTGAGTAATGCAACGCAGCAGTCAACGCGCGTTTGTTGATTTGCTTCACTCAATTCGTGAGGTACCCACCTTTCAAGCTTTTTCACCTTACCAATTTGCTTCAAGTGGATTAAAACAGTTTTATCACTAACACCGCAGCCTGCAGCTAACTCGGATGTGGTTTGCGATGGATCCGCTTCCACAATAGCCTTCAATTCTTCATTATCAACTTTGGTCTCCGGCCGTCCACGGGGCTTGTTCTGCAGGTCGAAATTTCCAGAACGAAAACGTTGGAACCAAAAACGCACTGTGTTTTTTTTTTGCGGCACCGTCGCCATACACATCATTAATCCTTCGAGCCGTTTCTGCAGCACTGGTGCCACGGTGGAACTCGTACTCGTAAATAACGCGATATTTCAAGTTTTTCATTTTGTAAACTGAGTGACGCAAAGAAAAAAACGATTGAGGAAAAAACAAATGAATTATAATTTTCAAAACAAAAATACATGAGTAAATAGCTGTATAAATTTGGATTTGGAATTCCTAACTAAAGAGAAGATATTTGAGATCAAATTTGCCAGTACGGCAAAACGCCAATTTCATACGTAAGGACCTAATATTAAAAAAGTTCATATCTGAAGTTCTCAATAACAAAAGCGAGATGACCGGTGGATTCCCAAAACTGGCGATCCATACATGTAACAACTTTAAGCAATGCAAGTGCGAGGAAATCATTTGCAGCAACAAAATTAAATATTTAGGCATTTGGATTGATCACAACCTAAGATGGATTCACACATAAAAGAACTTGCTGCTTGTGTTAAAAAATTAATTTATGTTTTCAAAAATCCACGCATCATTCTGCATCAGGAGACATTAAAAATAGTTTACTAGACTTTGTGCCAATCCATAGTAGGATATGGAATATTTGGATGGGGGAGTGCCACAATAAATATTTTAGACCCTCTTATCAAGGCTCAGAAATCCATAACAAAAAAACCATTTTTGCATCTAAAAAATAAACTCTTTGAAGCACTTAGCTTTCCTAATTTACAACAACTGTACGGTAGAGCTGTAATTATTTTTTATCGCAGTGATACTGAAACACACCACTACATCACAAAAACCACTTCACAACATAAAATACAAGTGCCTCATATGAATATTTCATTTGGACAAAGACACTTCGTGTATCTTCAAGTTTGTGTTTACTGGGGTATTATGCCGTGTTGTTACGACCTTTCGGGCCGACGTTTCGGATCCCATTGCAGGGTCCATCATCAGGGCTGATGTGTGATGATTTACACTTCGTGTAAATAGCACTGAAACTTTTAAACCTACTGGAATCTAATACAAAACAAATTCCATCACAAAGTCTTTAAAAAAAATTGAATGAATTGGATGAATCTTATAGTTTTGAAAAACACTGTAATTTTTTAAAACAAAAAACTTACAGTGTTTTCCATCACTATAAGTTTATGGTTTAAAAAATATATTAACTTATGTCTTTATGTTCTTAAATTATAAAAAAAGGTCAAACTATTTTTTCTAATTTTTTTAATTTGTATTTTTTATACTGTTTATTTTATTTACTTTGTTTATTTTACTATTTATTTTATTATAAATATCCAGTTTCTAATTTAGTAGAATTGTCTTTAATTCTTAATACTGTTTATTTTATACCGCTTATATTACTTAAGTTTTTTTATACTGTATCCTTTGAATTGTTTATTTTATACTGTTTTTCAATACTGATGTTAATACTATTTTCTTTTTATATTGATTTATTTTATAATGTTTTTTGTTTTTACTTTTACATTTTTTATAGTAGGTATTTTACCTTAAAACACAGAAAATACATTAAAATGTGAAGCGTTTTCTCTAGAATAGGCCTAGTCTAAGTGAGAAATCGTCAGGATTCTTCCTGCGAAATTTTTTTATGAACAATAAAAAAAAAGGAAATTCGGCAAGAAATACTGCACTAAAAATTTGGGGCATAAAAGCAAAAGCAGTATATCCAAAAATTTATCATGTACTGAATTCGAGATTTTATAAGAAACGTGGGAAGCCTATAAATTTATAGGAAACATTATTTTGGAAGGGATAGTAGATACATTAAATCTAAAATTCAGTACAATTAAAATTAGTAATTCTCCTTAGGTGATTTGAAGTATTATGGACAGACACCGTTACCCATAATACTTCAAATTGCCCTTTATCGCATAAACATTCCGCGTACATTCAAGCAGCTAATACGTTCGCTCAATAATTCTCACGGGACTGTTCAGAAAAAGACAGCCTGATTTATAAAATACTAGTTGTTCGTACCCGGCGTTGCACAGGTTAAAGATTACTTGAAAATAAATTTGTGGGGGAAACAAAGGTTTGATTCAAATGGTATAGATTTGCATAGAAAATATATGAGGGGGAGGGGAAAAGGCAAAAGGGGAGAGAATAAACGTCATATTTGTTACCTACCGGGTCCTAAAGAATAAGTTTACAAATTTTGAGTCCGATCGGTCAAACGGTACAGATGGAGAGGAAGGGGTAAAAGAATAAGGGGAAAATGTCGCCAATGTTACCCGCCGAGTTCTAAAGAATAAATTTCCAAATTTTGTGTCCGATCGGTCAAACAGTACAGATTTGCATCGAAAATATATCAGGGGAAGGGAAGGGGTAAAAGGATAGGGGGAAATGTCGCCTATATTCCTGCCGAGTCCTTAAGAATAAGTTTACAAATTTTGAGTCCGATCGGTCAAACTGTACAGATTTGCATCGAAAATATATCAGGGGAGGGGAAAAGTTAAAATAATAGGGGGGAAATGTCACATTTGACCCGTCGAGTCCTTAAGAATAAGTTTGCAAATTTTGAATCCGACCGGTCAAACGGTACAGATTTGCATCGAAAATATATCAGGGGGAGGGGAAAGGGTAAAATAATAGAGGGGAAATGTCGCCTATGTTACCCGCCTGGTCCTAAAGCACAAGTATGCAACGCTTGAATCGAATCTGATGAGCGGTATAGATTTGTATAGAGAACAGATAGACAGACATTAGTTTTATAGGTATAAATAGATATATTCCTAAATAAAAGGAAAAAATACAACGTTTATTTTCATGAGGGAAAAACAAAACGTTTTCAGAGAAAATACAAATAATATTTTGAACTTAGTAATAAACTCAATACCTTCTTACTAATATTGTTTACAAATGTTTTTCTATTTGAGTCACGCTTGTGTTTCTGTGAATAATGTATTTCACGCAAAATATTAAATCTTCGACTTATTTTTATTTCACATCGGCGCCCTCGTAAAATTTATTCAAAAATTCAAATTTGAATTCTTTGTGCAAAATCAAAATCACGTACCTGATCGATACAAATGCTGCCAGGAATGTTAAGTTCTGTAATTGATGTTGCTGCTAATCTAGTTCTGTTAAATCGCTACCTTAATCAACTTAATTTATTCCCAAATAATAACATGGTAAAAAAAAAACCCAGTAATTTATGAGTATCACTTTGTGTTGAATATTTGACAATGTCATCTTCGCTTAACAAACCCATCTTGTTAGCAATTATTATTTTATTTCAGCTCGAAATAGCTAGCCTGCATACTTCCGAAACCATTGCCGTAGTATCATTAGCAAGCATGTTTTCTGTGTTTAAAGCCTCATTGATGAAATGCAGGTTATGATGTTTTTCTGCATGTCTCATGATGTCGCTTTATTTTTAATTGTGTTTAATCCTTATATACGCCAATAACAAATATAAGGAATTATATTATAATAAATTTTTTCTAAGCAACGGATACAGTAAATATCCACCTCAGATAGTTTTTCAGTTTTGTCCATTACTTTTCTAAATTTTTGCTGTAACAATTTTTTGTGCAGTTTATGCATGTCTTTTAAAAAAATAATAAACAGTTAATATTTTGAATAAGTAGAAATGAATGATTGACGCTTTTAATTCAACTAGACAGATTAAATTCAACATATTAGACAGATGAACAGATTCAAAACAGTATTTGAGTGTTTTGAGGATTTATTTTTCCATTCGTGTTTGACTGTGTCCCTCGACATTGCTATTAGTAAATATAGTGATGTTAATGTACCTACCGTCTAGTTAATACTTATAATTTATGCCCAGAAATAGTTTTCTGCATCGACACCATTTCGTCATTAGAACACTTCAGTTGTCAACCCTGTGTGATCTCAAATCGGCTTCGTGTGGAAACGCATAACTTTGTATAAAAAACTATGTAAATTACATTTTAACAACGAAATGGTAAAAATAATAAACTATCTGTTCACACCCGGCGTTGCACAGGTTAAGGATTAAGTTTAAAATAAATTCGTACGGGTAAACAAAGTTTCGATTCGAACGGTATAGATTTGCATCGAAAATATATCAGGGGGAGGAGAAAGGGTAAAGAATAGGGGGGAAATGTCACTAATGTTAACCACCGGGTCCTAAAGAATAAGTTTCCAAATTTTGAATCCGATCGGTCAAAAAGTACAGATTTGCATCCAAAATATGTCAGGGGGAGATGAAGGGGTATGAGAATAGGAGGGTAATGTTGCCTATGTTACTCGCCGAGTCCTAAAGAATAAGTTTCCAAATTATGAGATCGATCGGTCAAACGGTACAGATTTGCATCGAAAATTTGTATATGTGAAGTGGTATGAGAATAGGGGGGAAATGTTGCCTGTGTTACTCGTCGAGTCCTAAAGAATAAGTTTCCAAGTTTTAAGTCCGATCGGTCAAATGGTACTGATTTGCATCGAAAATTTGTCAGGGGCTGGTGAAAGGGTATGAGAATAGAGGGGAATTGTTGCCTATGTTACCCGCCGAGTCCTAAATAATGTTTCCAAATTTTGAGTGTAATCGGTCAAAGATGCATCGAAAATTTGTCAGGGGCTGGTGAAGGGGTAAGAGAATAGGGGTAAATGTTGCTTGTGTTACCCGCCGGGTCCTAAAGTAAGTATGCAAAATTTGAATCGAATCGGACAAACGATGTAGATTTGTACAGAGAACAGACAGACAGACAGACATTGAGTTTTATAGGTATAGATATTGGAAAAAAATTAGAATAATCTCTTAGTGTTCGTTCATCGCGGTCCAACTAGAAATATTATCTTCTTCTTCAAACACAGGCGTAAACATAGTTTAATTCTATAAATTAAAATTAGAAATATATCTGTTAGCTGACAGAGTAAATTCCGAAATACTGCCGGAGGTTGTTAATCACTTCCTATCAAATTTCTCGCGTCTTTTGAATTCCAAATTTTGAAAAAGATAATTAATTAATGATATGACTGCTTGTCATAAGATAGACAAATAAATTCCTTAAAATTGACTCTTCTGTTCTTTCAGAAATTCCTAAAAACTCTGCGACATTACTTGTATCGAGTTCTGATAATGAAATAATCAATAAATTGTATGAAAATGAATTCTCATTCACGTACCGAAAAATTCGGGCTATTGTGAATGAAACAATGGTAATTAAATTTAATAGGTGGAAGCAATTCTTGTTTTGTCGCGATTTCGAACCCTAGCGGACATTTTAGGTTTTATCACCTTTTAGCCTGGAAATAATTTTTAATACATCGTCACATTTCGAAAAATTCTCTTGACAATGTTCAGGATTATTTATATATGGATGAAAATCGATATAAAATTAGAGGAAATTATTTTGCAGATACATAGGGCTAATAAAGATTTTAGGGTTAATTGGATATATTAGTTTGTTATGCAGCTAATTGATATCTTATAGTTTTTCGCATGATTTAGTACAGGGTGGGTATATCAGAACGAGGTTTTAAGGGTAGGCCCTATTTATTCACTTCTATTTTATGAGAAGCTTTAAAACACCGACCAATTGGGAACTTGCTAAAGCTCAGTGGTCGCATTGCAGCTGACGCGGGGCACTTTTATTTTATGGAAACCTTTTGAACAACGATGATAAAAAATATCAAGGTTTGAGATAAATTTTTCACAAGTGTGAAACGGATATCATACGGTTATTTATTTTATTTGGGAAATCAAACAACTTATTGGTAGCAAGTAAACAAACAATATGAAAATATCAAAAAAATTGAGTCAATTATTACAATTACTTTCTAAATTGCCATGGACATCTGAGAATGATAATAATGTTACAACTAAATGATATACAACAAGTTTAATATTTAAATAATTCTGGACATGGACATCTGAGAATGATAATAATGTAACAACTAAATGATATACAAGTATAATATTTAAATAATTCGAGACAAAATGTGAGGGAGAGGGTGGTCTTGAAAAATTAAGTTTCTTAAAACGGATGTTAAATTATAGTGACGCTGAATTTGTGTTACTGTATGAAAACTGAAGCGAGACCGGTTCGAGTTGATCTATATAACACTAAAATGGATACTTGTCTGAGTATGTCTAGTTAGTTCATTCTAAATTGGCTTTTTTGTGAAGAAAGACGACTTCGCCTGTGCCTTTTTGAATACATATACGAAATGTGAAATTTTGAAGAGAATAGAATACTATAATATGAGTATGGATTCTATAGCCACGGATATTGATAATAAGGAATAGATTCTGTATTTAAATAATATTACATTTTAATCCACAAAAAGATTTCATCTATCTAATACCTTATTTAAAATCATAAATTGGAATTGACAACTTTTACCTATATTAAAAATTATTATCTGAATGACTATTCTAGTCAGTTTGCTTAATGTTAGATGCAGTAGGTATACATAAATACAGTTAAACTCGATGTTTTATGAGTTTCACAACTTAGTATTGATTAAAAGCGTACTGAATGAGTTATTCTACAAGAAAGACACACATAACTTCGCCTGATTTCACTCCGTATTTTTAGGGCTCTTTATGAAGTTTAAATGTATTTATATTTTAAAAGTACGAGTATTTGAAGTTAGTTGAGAAAACATTGTTTTTGTTATAAATACATTTCAAATATTTTTTTAATCAAAATTGCGCTTCTTTCAAAAATATATGTTTTTCAATATAATTTTTTTTATTGCTTAAACCATTTATTTTACGTTTTATCCCACTAGGAAATCTTTCTAATTTGTTCTTAGTGTCTCTGAATGCTAGTCCACGATGAATCCATTTGGTTCGAAATTTCCTTAATTTAAAAAAGATTAGTGGCTTCCACTATCTCCTTAGCACTTCATTACAAAACTTAATTGCGCATCCTGGACGTAGTTCGTCTTGAAGATTTAAATTCTGATTTCGAAAAGTCTGAAATCAACACTGAAAAATCCGTTTGCTCCCTGACTTTCAGTCCTTTTTTTACTCGGAATCTGAATTCATAGAACATTATGTGCAGTAAGTAATTATTTACAATTACCGTAGGTATATCAGGTCTAAAACCAAAAAAATAATACTGAATACTAGGTCTAAAAAGAAAAAATATAATCAAATAAGACCGGTTGCAACACGAGTTGGTGTGGCGCCTAATTTATACCAACTCGTGTATCTTGAATTAAGCATGAGCACAATACAATCACAACCAGATTTAAATTGTTTAAATTATAAATTTAAATTATTCCCGGTAGCAGCCAAAATATTTTTTCGTTGATTTGATTTTTCTACATGCCTTTCTAATTGATTAATAAATATATATTTTTTAAATTTTTAAGCATATTTAGATGTTTTCGTATTTTTATGATTGTATAATAATTTTGAACAGATTGTACATAATTCATAAGAGAAAAACCTGCTTATCTCCATACAGAATCTATGTCGAGGTAGCATATTATGTATCCCTATCGTATCCTCTTCATCCATACTGTCTAATGTATCCCTGTCCATCTCCTAAATGCGTCCGATGCCTTGGATTTCTTTACAAGACATACCGATAGAATAATACATGGCAAAATAACTGAAAAACTATGAAACGCGATAATTGATAAATTACTATTCCTAAAAAATTAGGCTTCGAGTTGTACCATATAATAAATGTAATACAAAATGCACTGTTTTATTAAATATTTTAATAATTCTTTTTTTTATTAAAACGTTATTTTTTTTTAAATCTTAATAAAGTTCTTGTAGTTGGGAGAGAACACTCGCGATCGATGTATTAAAATAAAAATAAAATTTCTTGTATCACGCCGTATAGCACGAGAGTAAAAACTGTCACCAGATGGCGGCATCTGTATGTCCACGTCGCACGTTGCCAGAAAGGCGAATTCGTGTGTGTGTATAATTTAATAATTTTACATTGGATACCTATGTACGTGTATTTGTCTAAAAACCAAGCTGTTGTTTTTGTAGCAGATCAAATATATTTTATTAAATTAGCCTGACATATACGTCTGTAATATAATAACCAACAAAATATACACATACGAAGCAACCTAAATTTCTTGGTACACGTCTAGTTCCGCGGCTGGTCCCAATTCGTTTGAAAAATTAGAAAAGAAATACGTTGTGTTTACTAGGGGATTTAACTATGCAAGAATAATTTTAACAGCGTTATAAATGTGTCTTAAATATACGCGAGGGGAGACATACTCCCACTGCGTCCCAATCTCCTCACTAAAGAAGGGGTTTAGTTTATCTCTATATTATTTTAGACCCTGTATCTGTAGGTTTCTCTTTATAAATCAGTACCTTAACACAGGAATGTAGCGGCACAACTCCCTGGTCCTGAGCGCACACCGTCACCCAGTAGTGGTCTCTGCTCTCCGTGTCCAGAATTGCCGTGGTGCGGATTTGGCCTGAAAACAAAAAAAAGAGAAAACTTAACAACCCATACAAATAATAGATTATATTTCCTTAAAACTTTGAAAAAAAAGCAAATTAAGGCTTCGATGATTCAATGACCTGTCTCGACCCAGATTTATCTAGCGAGACAAGCACAGTCCAACCAAAATGTGTACAATTTTTAATACAGAAATGAATAAATAAATAAATGAGTAATGAAGTGAGGCGGTGCGGTGCCTCGCTCGGATCGATCGCGGGTCGGAGAGACACCGCGGCCCCGGCCCCCTTCCCTTCACCTCATGATTCCTCTATCAATTATACATTCCTACAGTTTGACTTAACACTCAAGAATACTTTTCTTAAATATATGAACTTTGTTGTTATGTAGCACCGAATCATTTATAGAATGCTCGATAATTTAGGCCAATCCAATGAAGACCGAGTAATTGTAATTTTTTGCGTCGTTAGTTAATTTTATTCTATCTGCGTTGCAACATAATTTTCACTAAACTAAACTTTGCACTACACACACGTATTTTGAATTATTGTTTAA